>JAXIVD010000218.1:163621-203621 GCA_036785275.1 Cancer borealis | reverse complement strand
GATTTGTATATAATTCAAAACTTAACGATCTTAAAATATTATTTTGTCTTTGAATAAACGTACATAATAATAATACTAAATGCTCCAAATTAACACACAATATACATTGATATCAATACAACATTATAAATCCAATAAGCTCAGTGAAAAAAATGGTCAAAAAACGATTACATTTAAGATATAATCACCAGCAAAAAGATGCAACCTGAACATTATTATACAGAACGTTTCACTCACTCTTCTAGTTGATGTCTTTCTTTTCTTGTTGTTTTCGTCTTGTTCTTGTCGTTGTTTCTTGTTGTTTTCCTCTAGTTGTTGTCGTTGTTTCTTGTTGTTGTACAGGGGAGCGCGGGGCTGATGGTGGTGATGGTGGTGGTAGCCGTTGGTGCGCCGTCTTGCCGTCACAGTCAAGAGAACATTTGTATATAAAATGGATTATTATGCGTTTTAAAAGTATGGAAATGGATGTAGATAAATATGAAGTGTTATTAAGATGTATTAGGAAGTATTAATCATTGATATTAGCTAAGAATAAAGGCGTTTTGTTGCGTCTCCCTCATTAACTCCGAGCATCAGTCCCGTGTCTCGCCTCGGCGAGAACAATTTTATTTTTATTCCTGTGTGATTCAGTGTTGTTTATATATATATATATATATATATATATATATATATATATATATATATATATATATATATATTAAGTGACACCAACCCAAGTCCAAGTCCAAGTCTAAGCTTTAGGTGATGGATTGAGTGACAGTTGTGGGATGTTAATTTGTTGCTTTACTGTCGATCAGATGGAAAACAAACACTAATCTCATTATAACTATACATGTTTCTATTCAATTAATTATTTACTACTAATTGACAGTAATTTTTGAAAGACAATGAATTGGTATATAGCTGTTAAAGTTGTATGTTACGATAGAAATAAGTATATTGTCTTATCGATCAAAGCGAACATTAGTAAAAATATGCAACTGACAAGTGAATCAGTATATTGTTTCTTTTAGGACTGTTCACAAAACCTTACACAGCCTTATTAAACACTTTGATATATACATAAAGGTGATCATTATATGTGTATTGTTATAATGTATTAATGTAATGTAATCAACTTTGCAATTATTGGCCTTGAAAGATACAGTTTGTTTTTCAATTTCATTATGGTTAAGTCGAAACATTTAAACACACGTCCAATTTAGATAAATTTAAAATATCGAAGAAATAAAGACAATTCATATGATAAAATTATAATTCATGGCAATATATTAAATAGATACACATACAAGTATTCGTGTAAATTGTCTTAAAACAGAGTCGTTGATGAGAAATTAATAACAAACAAATATTATGACGAATGATGATAAGAAGATCTGTCTCCCCCCCACCCTGTCACTCCATCCCACCCTCTACTCTCCCTCTCACCCCCCAATTGCTTACCCCACCCTGTCACTCCATCGCCCCCCCTACTCCCCCTCTCAGCCCCCCATTTTCTTACCCCACCCCGTCACTGCATCCCCGCCCCTACTCCCCCTCTCAGCCCCCCCCATTTGCTTACCCCACCCCGTCACTGCATCCCAGCCCCTACTCCCCCTCTCAGCCCCCCCCATTTGCTTACCCCACCCCGTCACTGCATCCCAACCCCTACTCTCCCTCTCAGCCCCCCCCTTTGCTTACCCCACCCCGTCACTGCATCCCAACCCCTACTCCCCCTCTCAGCCCCCCCATTTGCTTACCCCACCCCGTCACTGCATCCCTGCCCCTACTCCCCCTCTCAGCCCCCCATTCGCTTACCCCACCCCGTCACTGCATCCCAGCCCCTACTCCCCCTCTCAGCCCCCCATTCGCTTACCCCTCCCCGTCAGTTCCTCTACCTCCCTACTCCCACTTCCAACTAACAAAATGTGGAATATCTCTTGTTTACCATTAGGAACTTAAGTTTAATGACTTGAAACATATACATCATGACAAAACGCAACTTTTTGGTGTACTGGGGCAATGAATCAGTTCAAAATAAGCCAGAAATATGAGGAAAACTGACGGAAAGGTTGATTTTGGCTTCATAAAATGGCCTATAATTAAGCTATACAGCATTATATCTATATATCTTTAACTTTTCATAAAGTTTTAGCACCATATCTATCTGTTGGTATGACTCGCGTGCTTGTGCGAGTCCTTTGAAAAAATGAGATTTTGGAAAAACGACTGACTTAAAGAGATGATTTCAGCTTCACAAAACGGTCTGCATATAAGTTATACATGATTATATCCACGTATCTTTATCTTTTCATGAGATTTTATCATCATATCTATCTGTGGATATGTCTGGCGGGGTTATACGAGTCCGTTGGGCAAGTGAGGTTACTGAGAATTTTGGGGTGACTGCCTGCCTGCCCCGCCCCGCCCCGCAGCGCGCACCGCCTGTCTGCATCCTGCCCTCATCTAAACACTACCTTATATTATACCCATTACATAAGCATACAAGCGTCCGCGTACCCTAACACTGTTTATTATATGACTTTCACATCCTTACAAGTGAATATATAGTACAGTTAATACATTACACAACGCATGTGTTTAATTAATAATACCAGATGACATGGTGTTGAGGTGACGTGGTATCAGTTGTGTGGTGGTCGTTAAAAGCGGGGCGGGGCGGGGCGGGGCACACACACACACACACACACACACACAAGGCAAGGCGGGGCAAGATGGGATGGGGCAAGGCCGGAACACTGGTCGGAATGGGTTAAGATGAAATAGAAATGGGTTGGAATGGAATGGGTAGGAATGGAATGGATAGGAATGAATAAGGAGGAAAAAGTTACAATTTGAGATGCTAGGAACAGACTTAGCTTAATATTTAGGCTTTTAAAATGTTTTCCGGGGCTTGACGGGGCTTGACGGGGCTATACGGGGCAAAAAGTTTCTCGTATCGCCTGTGATTTAATAATTTATGTGGCATTTTCACGCTTAAGTCCCGCCTCGATCGCCTGTATTCCTGCATCACGGCCACCAACACACTGCTTGACTCTCCCTCGCTCCTCTCCGTACCAACGAAACAATATTTACACACAGGGAGAGAATATAGGAGGAAGGAAGAGGTGCATGTATGTGTGTGTGTGTGTGTGTGAGAGAGTTATGTATGGCTCAATATATGTACACACAAATAAATATGTATAAATATATATAAATATGTATAAATAAATAACTATATATACATTTCCTCTAGTCCAATGGTGTGGGAGACGTTAAAATAGATCAATGAATTATAAATCAAGAATTCAGTGACGTCAGGGTGAGTTAGGTTTAATATTGCTGCCTGTCTGTCTGTCTGTCTGTCTGCCTTGCTCGCTCTGTCAGTCTGTCTGTCTGTCACACCTTACCTCCCTCCCCCAGCACATCTTACTTCCCTCCCCCTCCCTCAGCCTAGCAAGCAGGTAATATAATAATTAATTAGTTAAGTTAATTAGTTCCACACCTTCACTCAGTACTCAGGTGAATACAAACACTAATCACTTGCTAATTACTCATAGGTAAGGTTGTGTTTATATCAATTAGTCACACTAAACAACTGTAATTGTGTAATTAATGTGTTATAATGAGACTAACTTAGCTTTATAATGTATTAATTAAAATGTTTCAAAATTAAGTTATAATGTAATAAATGTTTTTATAATGATTTCTTAATTAAATTATTATTATCATTATAGTGAGTGTGTGTGTACTCTTTGGTTTATAATGTAATAGTTTTGAAAGTGTTTCATAATCATTAAGTTATAATATAATACATGTCTTATAGTGAGTGTGTGTCTGATAGTCGCTTTATAATACAATAGTTATAGTATAAGGCTTTCAAAATTAAGTTATAACATAATACATTAATACATTGAGTTTGATTTGATTGTTCCGAGACAGACCTCATTTTCAGATTAACTCGTCTTACGGATAAATTTTTCCGACTAAGATTAATTGAAATATAATCAATCCGTCGTAATCCCCTAAAAATCTTGGTATAATTGTGTTGTTAAGTCCATTACACACACTCCTCTGTTATGTTTTTCAATGATTTCCTTCTTCAAGTCTATTCTCATAATCTTTTCAACTGCTACGCTGCCTTGTATGACGCGTATAATGTGTGACGACTCTGCGTAATAATAATTTTGACCCTTCGTACGCTACAAATAATGGTTAAGAATGTTGGCGCGTAAAGCCAGTTAACCACACAATGTTGAACGCTACTGTGGTAATATATGTTCTTCCTGTTCTGAATCCAAATTGTCTATCTGTTAATATTCCTCCTCTTGCTAAGTGTTCTGTTGATTAGGTTGGTTAATGACACCCATAAATAAAAATTAAAAACAGAAATTACACACACACACACACACACACACACACACACACACACACACACACTTGTCTCTTCTATCCACATGCCATAACCTCAAAGTGTCATCCAGGGCCATGGACGGAAGGGTCAGGCGGGGTCATAGGTCGCCAGTCAAGAGAGGTCACCATTCCTCGGTGACCTTGGAACACTACCACAAAGGTCTGACTTAAGCTTTACATGAGGTTAGGTTAGGCTAGGTTGGGTTAGGTTAGGAAGGGTTGACGTCACCTCGGGTCCAGCAATTCTCCTTCCGTTCCCTCCACACGGGAACCCTTGAGGCTCGGCCGTGAAGGAAGGATTACCGTAAACAGCCAGCACCAAACACGTACACAAGTAAATACAACTAAAGTAATGCACATCACCCATTAAGGCTTCAAATACAATCATATTCATCAAAAAATCACTATCAGTTATACAAATATGACAGAAAATTGATAAGAAGGTGAAGAAAACTGATTCAATTCATTCAGATATGTCCATAAGACTGTACCAGGAAGACTGACACACACACACACACACACACACACACACACACACACACACACACACACACACAGGAGACTCACCTGGGAATCCCTACAAAATGTAATGCAATTAATTCTTCTTCCTTCTGTAGCAAGGGACAGGAACCTCCATAGCTCCCCTGCTTGACATCCTTCCCCTTCCCCTTCCCCTGCCTCTTCCCCTGTCCCTGTCCCTGCCAACTCTAAGGAAATCACTTTAATTAATACTTGATTTGTTAATTTAGAAGTATGTAAATGTGATTAATTACCTCAACAGACAGACAGACAGACAGACAGACAGAGAGACAGATAGATAGGTGAAGAATTATTGACATGTATTCACCTCTCAGCTTATAGATGTGTGTATATGTGTACAGACATACAGACATACAGAGAGAGAGAGAGAGAGAGAGAGAGAGAGAGAGAGAGAGAGAGAGAGAGATTACTATATTATCATTACTTATAGATAGAATGAATACACGACAGATATATATTTACGTGAGTTTGATTGTGACTTCTTGGAGTAAGTGGATATTACCCTCGAAGCAGACCATCCACCCACCTCCTCCTCCACCTCCTCCTCCTCCTCCTCCTCCTCCAACTTCTTCTCACTCTCTCCTTCCTCCTCTTTTTTCTTCCCTGAATGTATGTTTGTATGTATGTATGTATGTATGTATGCATGTGTGTGTATGTACTGGGTGAAGAGATAATCTTGAACTATTCCAGCCACTGCAAGAGTACACACACACACACACACACACACACACACACACACGGGCTTATCTATTTATTTTTATTTTATCTAACCACTAAAGAATCAATATTATAAGCTTGTATATATATATTTTCTTATATTTTATTGTGTTTTTTTATTCATACATTTTTATTCCCTCCAGGTTAGGTTATAATTGTTAGGTTAGAATGGTTAGGTTAGGATGGTTAAGTTAGGAAGGTTAAGTTAGGAAGGTTAGGTTAGAATTGTTAGGTTAGAATGGTTAGGTTAGGATGGTTAAAACACCATACAGCTTTAATCCAAACTAGATATTTTAAGTCTGTTTTTAGAAAGAATTCTGCCATATTTACTCTCAATAAGAATTCATTTTTAAATGGACATTGTTTTAGATTATTTTTAAAGTTTTTAAAAATAACATCAAATATATATTTTAGATTATACTATTGATATTATTTTAGCAAGAATGTTTTGTAGAATGTTGTAGTAGTAGTAGTTGTAGTAGTAGTAGTAGTAGTAGTTGTAGTTGTAGTAGCCTGGGATCGCGACACCAAGTGCGGTCACCAAGCGTTTTTTCCTGTGGTCGCCAAGATCTAAAAACATCAAACATGGTCAATTCTCAATACATAATAACATATATACAACTAAACAAGTGGACTCACAGTCATGTCTTGAGGTGCATGGCTGGGATCGCCTGAAAAATATATATTAGAAGCGCTTGACGATCAGAAGGGACGATCAGCGAGGATTAGTAGACAGCCTGCCGTAAGATGGCAGCACATACCGGGACAAAAGTTACATAACCTTACCTGTGACGTTGCATGATTCTGTCTCGTGAATCAGTACGTGAGTTTGAAAGCAGGTTAGATAAAGTATGCAGCCTCTTCCAGGAGTCGTCTGTGAGTTTTGTGGGGGTGTGAAGAGGTGTGTGTGTGTGTGTGTGTGTGTGTGTGTGCGTGTTGATTAGTATAATAATAACAATAAAAAGTCTACGGTGCTACTCCCAGGAATACAATGAATGGAATTCCGTAGTAGAAGGGTTAACATCAACAATATGTTAAACTGGTAATTTTATTCTTTATTTTAATTATCACCATATATAACCTATCCCTACAATCATTTACTTCATAATTAAATAATATATCATAGGTAATACTATTTAAACAATGGTTAATCTGAACAAGGCATATATATTAATAAAAAAAGGAAGAAAGAGATGGATATACATATATAACTAACTGGCAGCTGCTATAGAGTAAATGTAAAATTTAATAAATTCAAACCAGTCTTAACCTCACAGGTAAGTGCCAATGTGCCTATCAGGGAGTAGGTCTCCATTTCTTATGTTGTTATGTTCTTATATTCTTATATTCATGCAGTATTTCACTCAAAAACACGTCATTTCTACTCAATATCGAATATTTAGTTCGTTTTTCTAAATGCCACGTAATACAGAAAATGTTGTTGTTTGTCAAGTGACGAATTATACAAATTGTTAAATATATTAATATATAGCGATATTGAATCCCTGCAAATGTATCATTACGTTTATATATGTTAGTTACTATAAATATATATCAGTTTTAGTCAAGAAAGTTGACGTGATTTCGTTATAATTAGGTTTAAAGTTGATAAATATTAGCTGGCATCTTAGTTAGAGTCCAGGAGTTCAAGGTCATTAAAGGGTTAATTCTTCTTTTATTATCTGTTTCTCTCTCTCTTCCTCCATTTATCAACTCTATTTACCTCTTCCCTCATTCGTAAAAAAAAAAATTCCAAAAAAATTGAAAAAAAAACTGTGATATCAGCAGAACGAGACGAATACACAGAGCCAGAAATATGTGAAAAAAGATAAATATTTAATGAGTTAGAGAGAGATAAAGAGAGAGAGAGAGAGAGAGAGAGAGAGAGAGAGAGAGAGAGAGAGAGAGAGAGAGAGAGAGAGAGAGAGAGAGAGAGAGAGAGAGAGATTGTGTGTGTGTGTGTGTGTGTGTGTGTGTGTGTGTGTGTGTGTGTAACAATTATTATTATTAAAAGAAACAAGAGTGAAATAGTGTTAAATATTATATTAATGATAAATATAATTTGTTACAAACATATATCCTATACTTATAATACATTTAAGTAGCTCGTCAGGCATCAGATTGCAATCATTATAATATACAAGGCATTTTAACCACCTTATGTTAACAAAATTGTGATGTGTGGCTCTTTTGGATGCAAGATATATACTGCGCTTTTTAACAACGTAATGTTTTTCTTATTAGTAATTATTATATACCATCGGGACCAAAAAAGTGTGCAGATTTTGTTTCAGTGATTTAAAATTCCATGCGAGTAAAATTAAATAAGTTACATTGAGTTTAAGTAAAACATATGAGAAAAATTATTATTACTTACCTCATTTTCCTTCAATTATCTTATTATAGATATAATGTTACTGTATATATTACTTGCCTATAATATACATTAATGTATCATAAACACGATGGTGGAGTCAGATTTTATCAATATTATTTGTTAGTTTAGTAATATTGAATAAGAGTTCAACATTTCAAAATACTATGAAGCAATGAGTCGTACGTCTAGCAAGTCACTCCGTGCACATACCATCATCATCATCATCAGCTCCATATGACATAACTCCACAAGATGGCCGCCAAAGAAGGAAGAGGTGAATGGAAAAGTGATCTTAAGGACTCTCTCCTGCCGCCTCAGCCATTCACCCTGCAGCGTTACTTACCCAGGACCCTGCCAGGCCCTGTCAGCCCCCAAAACAAGGGTCGTTAGACTGGTAAGCGGGCAGAGGAGGCGGAAATAGCAGGCGAAATGGAGGAAGATTTATTCAGGTGATCATCATCATCATCAGCTCGATTATGTCACGTAATGGCGGACGGTGAGAGTACTCTGTATATTATCTCCTCAATATTGACCTTATTAATGTCATTAGACCTTTGTTGAGGCATTAAATATATAGTAATAATATGGCATAACATTTTATTAGGAGGACAAAGCCGTAGATATAGTGTGATATATAAAAAAAACTACCTGTTATAACTTTTACCAAATTTAACTTACTAACTTATTTAGACCTCCTGTTAGTTAGTTTATAAGTTAGTTTATGCGTTAGGGAGTATGTGTTAGTTATTACAGATTACAAAATTAATGTATAACTTCAATAACTAACTTCTAAAGGCTTGACACCAAAAGTCGCTCTCTTTCTCCGTCGCATTTTCTCTCCCGTCGCATTCTTATTTTATCTCGTCATTATTTACCTTATTAATGGCTTTATACCTTTGCTGAGCGGTCAAATATGTAGTATCATTATGGCATGACATTGTATTAATAGGAAAAAGCTGTAGGTATAGTTTAATATGTAAAAAATATTAGTTACAATATTACCGCTCGCTCTCTTTCTCTATCGCAGTTTCCCTCAACTCTCGTCTCATCTACCATATTTTTCTACAGTGTCTTAAATCTATTATTATTATTATTATTATTATTATTATAGTTTGATATGTAAAAAATACTAGATCTAATACTACAAATGGGAGGGAGAGAAGGAGGGAGGAAGGAAGGTAAATTAGTTAGGTAGGAAGGTAAGGTAAGGGAAGGGAAAATATTATTATATAAATATTACATTAAACAAAACATTTATATATATATATATATATATATATATATATATATATATATATATATATATATATACACACATACATAAAAACACACAGGCACACATATCTACTTACAAAGTTAGGTTAAGTTAAGTTAAACGTTCACACACGCACACATACCTAATTACAAGGTTAGGTTAAGTTAATTTTTTGATTGTTGTCTGTGGATATGTCTGTGGATGACTGTATGTGTATTCTTATGTGTATTTAGGGGTGAGGAATGTGCTTTTAAGTATGTGTGCAGTTTTTAGGGTGTTTAGGTGTGTTTGGGGGTAAAAATTGTGTTTATTTGAGGGGTAAATGTGTTTTTTGAGATGTTTGGGTGTGTTTTGGGGCATAAAGTGGGTGTTTGAGTGTGTTTAGGTGTGTGTTTGGATGTGTGTGTGTGTTTAATGTGTTATTTATGTTACTTTTCAGGTTTCTGTAACAATTGTAGATTTTCAATTTTGTCGCTCAAAATATTTGCACGTAAATTTGGTTGAATGTGTTTTTGCAATTTTACTCGGAAAATATTTGTTTTACGGCAATAATATATAGAAGTTAATGTATTAAGTTTGATGTTGTCTATCTAATGATGGAATCTGATTTAAATTTTACCTTATAGTTTAATAGGAAATTGAAGTTTTGTTGGAATTTTGTCAAAAAAACGAATATATTATTTTCTCAATTACTAATACTCCGATTACATTCCACTATGGCTCAAAATAACGGGCGTCTTTTGATCTTTATTTACCATTCTATAAGTCTCTTACGTAAACCTCATAGTTTTTGAGTTATTAAACAAAACGTGATGTGTTAAAAAAAATCTAAGGGTGTTGCCTATGAATTTTTATGAAAATATTCACATTTCAGAATCTCATGAAAATTTATATATATAGGTTTTCAAGGATAAAGAACACGAATATAGACTCAATTTTATCATTACTATAATATTAAATACTATATTAATATTGTATTTTTATTATACTTTATTTATTTATTTATTTATTTATTTATATTTTTATATAGAGAGGAAGGAAGGAAAATGTTTATAGATATTAATCTCTCTCTCTCTCCACAGCTTGGCCAGCCCATGTACGTACAGTGGCAGAATACACACACGGCTTCACACCTCATGAGGGCGTTGGTTCGGAAAAGAACGATACTACCGAGAAGGTGAAATTAAATAATGCCCGGCAGGGAATAAGTTGCCTCGCTGGGTCCAGGAATATTGGATGGATAGCAAGTGTAATCTGTCCTCCGAGGAAGCTGTCTGCAGGTGACAGATTAATGCACTAATAGATGTTTTTATTTTATTCTTGTTTGGAGTCAATTTTTAAGTTTCATTAAGAGTTATATAAGGTTTTAATTCATCTATTTTATCAGGATTTAATTGTAGGGCAATACAGTCTTCCTGGTTTGTCACTCTCCTTATTATCTTGGCATCAATTGGTGCCAGGACATAGCCTTGCGGAACTCAGCTTATCACTTTCTTCCAGCTTGATTTAATATTCCGGATTACTGTTCTTATTTCTCTATTACATAAAAAGTCTTCCATCCATTTTAATATTGGTCCTCCTATTCCTCCTTCATGTTTCAGCTTCCACGTTAGTCGTCTGTGCGGCACCTTGTCCAAAGCTACGGGAGAAAAATGTTTCTCCTATACAAATTAATGGTTTCAGGTCAATTTTGGTCAACAAATTTAAATTCAAGAAAAGTGGCTCCATATCGCTTATTATTGTTTATTGAAGATTTACAACTTCAATTCATATGCTCTTTCCCGTTTCTGTGACGGAAATATTTATTTTTTATTAATTTCACCTTAAAAATGACCAAAATTAAGGTTACAAATGTCATTTTACTCCGTAATTATTAGTCTTAGGCAAATATGTATTGAGACAAAGTTGTAGAGTTTAAAACAATGTCTGCCCTCTTCCAGTCCTGTGGGACTCTACCTTTTTCCAATGAGGTGTTTATTAGTTCGCAAATCCTCTCCGACAATTGAGAACTACACTCTCTGACCACCCAGTTTGAAACTCCATCAGGTCCAGTCGCTTTCCTTCTGTCAAGTGTGTGTGTGTGTGTAGGTGTGTTACTTTATTGATTTTTATATTACAGGCCGAGTTGACGTCTTTCAGCAACATTTTCATTGACACAAGTTGACAAAACCTCCGGGAGAGAAGAAAAAATTGCATCGCGGCTCCTGGCTAGTACAGTGGTAACGCCCTGGCCTTGCATTCCCTTGGTCGGCAGATGGAGTCTCCGCCCGGGCTTGTGATGCTTAAGCTGTTTACTGTGGAGGAACTAGTGTGGTTGGGCACCGCAGTGGGGGGTTGGCTTGCAGCAGCTTAACCTTAAATGATTCTATACAACCTAACAGTCAACTAATAGAATTCATGTACGTATTGACTCCTAGAATTCATGTACGTATGACTCCTAGAATTCATGTACGTATTGACTCCTAGAATTCATTTAACGTATTGACTCCTAGAATTCATGTACGTATTGACTCCTAGAATTGATGTACGTATTGACTCCTAGAATTCATGTACGTATTGACTCCAAGAATTCATGTACGTATTGAGTAAGCCTTTCATGTTTAGCAAGCAATATCTACCTTAAAAAATGTTACTGCAGGAAGGAAGGAGGGGGAGGAGGGAGGGAGGAGAGGAAGGAGATGGGAAGGAAGGAGGGGGAGGAGGGAGGGAGGAGAGGAAGGAGATGGGAAGGAAGGAGGGGGAGAGAGGGAGGAAAGGAATAATCATTGAATTTACATCTTGTGTGCGTGTGTGTGTGTGTGCGTCCATATACTAAAATACAATGTTGTTCTTTCAGGGTACAGTCCCCCACACGGCCTCCTACCTGAGGCTGTGTGTGTTGTCCCGGGCTGACGGCCACCTGTCTCAGGTGTGTGGAACATGGTGATCAAGATTGGACTGCAGCAGGTGCAGGTATAATAATAATAATAATAATAATTAATAATAATGTATGGTTTTATTATGAAGAAAGTTGTATAATATAGATACACAGGTAGATGTCATCACTACTTATTCTTTACCAACAGGATGTCACCCAGAGGAGACAGGATGGTGTCTACAGGATATTAACCAACCACTCAAGACCAACCATAGGATCCAGGAGAACCATACAATCCAGGATGTTAACCAACCATAGGATCAAGATGAACCAGTCAAGACCAACCATAGGATCCAGGAGAACCATACAATCCAGGATGTTAACCAACCATAGGATACAGAACCATAGGATCAAGATGAACCAGTCAAGACCAACCATAGGATCCAGGAGAACCATACAATCCAGGATGTTAACCAACCATAGGATCAAGATGAACCACTCAAGACCAACCATAGGATCCAGGAGAACCATACAATCCAGGATGTTAACCAACCATAGGATACAGAACCATAGGATCAAGATGAACCAGTCAAGACCAACCATAGGATCCAGGAGAACCATACAATCCAGGATGTTAACCAACCATAGGATACAGAACCATAGGATCAAGATGAACCACTCAAGACCAACCATAGGATCCAGGACTCACCATAGACACACACACACACACACATACATATATATATATATATATATATATATATATATATATATATATATATATATATATATATATATATATACATACCACAGACCCACAGGATGTCCCCCACAGGATGTCCCCCACAGGATGTTAACACCACAATCAAGACACCACAGTCCTCCACCTTGTATATATATGTGTATGTGTGTGTGTGTGTGTGTGTGTGTGTGTGTGTGTGTGTGTGTGTGTGTGTGTACTTAAAAAACTCTGTATCTGTCTTTAATAACAATAAAAAGTACAAAATATTTCAACATAATCTTTTCTTTTGAACCCAAAACTATATTATAAAAGATGTAACTTAAAATACACACACACACACACACACACACACACATATTTTCCTATTTCTTTTCATATTTACACAATTAGATATAAGGTTAAGAGCTGCACAAGTACATGAAAATAAGGACATTAGCTCAAAATAAATAATAATATAAAAATCTTCCAGTGGTCTTTGGTCAGTGCCACACCGCTTGGCACCCATCGGCCGGCACCCACAATGTCGTTCCTGCCGTGTAAGTTGCTGGTGTACATGTGTATGGAGCTATACACACACACACACACACACACACGCCCTGGGAACGCCAAGTCAACTCTGCCATCACACCTGAGGACAAGAGGGAAGGTTAAGGGGAGGGAGGGAGGGAGGGAGGATGTCAAGGTGAACAATAATCGACAGACAAACATTATTACCATATCATAGGAGAAGCAAGATGACCACGCCTCACTGCTTCATGAGTAGAAGTAGTAGTAGCAGCAGTAGTAGTAGTAGCAGCAGTAGTTGTAGCAAATTGTAGCAGCAGTAGTGGCCCGGGTGGATATAAGTGGTCATGGATTCTGGCCCCGAGGACAGAGAGTCTTGATGGTGGTCAGGACCTTGGACCCAATAGCTGCCTGCCACCCACAGCTCACCCTGGAAACCAACCACCAGTTAGCAGGAAAATATCAGGGTGTTTGGGCAAAGGAAACAACATATTGATGAGGCAGCTTCACACCCCTGGCCTTCCCTACGTCAGGCGGGATGACCTCCAAAGACAAGTGCTTCTATACAAGACACACACACACACACACACACATACACCTTCCTATACGTACAAATAGTGAGTCCTGAGGGTGTTGCAGCCTGTAGGGACGGGAGTTATAGGTGGCCGCAGTGGTAGTGGTTAAGTTATAATTGTACACAGGTTAGTGTGGTTCCCGTGGCACTCCTCACACCCGTCATCAAGGGTGCCAAGAGGGTGCCAACATGGTGCCAAGGTCCTCTGTCAACAAGAATTAAGGTTAATATTCTCATTCACAAACTGTACATTACCATTTTTTTTTTTTTATCAATTTATAAATACAGAATTAAGACACATACCCCATAGCCCAAAATACCACCCAATTTTTTGTTACGTGTTTTTAAATAAGAAAAATGTATTTATAAATAACAAATATTGTATAAAAACATAATAAAAGAGAACGTAAAGCAATAAATGGCTGGTGCCTTCTCGCAGGTGATACCCTCCGGCACGGTATCTCCCTCAAGCTCCTTCTCACTCACCCACATCAATAGCAGATTCTCCAACTTTTCATGGACAGAGGTTCGGAGCTTAGAAATTATTTTAACGCCCTTGTCTGGTGTTATACCCTTTATCGACTCCTTCTGCTTCAATACGGTACATATCGTAGAAGTACTGCGCTGGTATTGCCTCGTATTGCTCAGGATGATGATAACAGATATTGTGGTGTAGTGATCAATTTGAGTTACTGGTAAAAAATGTTGATTATCACTGGTTATATTGTAGTGTCTCGTATTTTTCACTGTAATTAATGCGGTTGTGTTGAAATGTGTTTTATATAAGAGTCTTGGGGAACTATTGTTGAGCTTAGTTATTATTATTATTATTATTATTTATCTTACAGGCCGAGTTGACGTCTTTCAGCAACATTTTCATCGACACAAGTTGACAACATTGCATCGCGTAAGTACTAGATATAATTCTTTCTAAAATCTCTTGTTTAAATGATTCTATACAACCTAACAGTCAACTCCTAGAATTCATGTACGTATTGACTCCTAGAATTCATGTACGTATTGACTCCTAGAATTCATGTACGTATTGACTCCTAGAATTCATGTACGTATTGACTCCTAGAATTCATGTACGTATTGACTCCTAGAATTCATGTACGTATTGACTCCCCGAATTCATGTATCTGTTGAGTAAGACTTTCATGTTTAGTAAGGTAGCATTAAAACAGCATATATAACAGCATTAAACAGCATATAAAACAGCTTAAAACAACATTACAAGTAGGCAGTAATTAGAGGTACGGCAGCTGTACAACTAGGGGTACGGCAGCCAGTTATATTAGGTTTGGTTAGGTACGGTTAGGTTCGGTTATATAAGCTTTTTATATTTCAACCGAACCAAACCGGACCTAACCTAACCTATTATAACCATAATGAGTGCCGTATCCTTACAGTGGTCCCATATAGATACGGCAGTTGCCTAGCTATGGGGTAAAAAACTTATATAACCGAACCAAACCATACCTAACATAACATAACTAGAAAGATGCTTTACCAGCTCAATAATAAGGCATACTGCCGTACCAATAGCGGATGACCCCAGGGGGTAGGACTGCCGTATCTCTAAGCAGGGGGGGTCACCCGGAGGGAGGCAAGGAAGGAGAGGGCTCTTTCTACAAATGGTGTGTGGGCTTGATATGGTAGGGGGCCAAGAAGTGGTGCCCTACTCTGTCGGAGGAGGAGGGAGTGGAGGGCGTGGCAGCTAGGTGAGGATGCAAGTTTGGTGTAGGTGCGGACAAGGAGGGTGGAGCGTCGGTGTGACAGTGAGGATAGGGAGGATTCTGCCTGAAGGGCTGTGACTGGGGAGGACCTGAAAGCTCCCAGGGCTATATGCATGGCTGTGTTTTGAATGACATCCAGTTTATGGAGAAGTGAAGGTGAGGCCGCCCCATAAACCTCTAACCTTCTGTCTCTTATGTTGTGTGTGTCACGGCGGCCGATGTAAACAAGAAAACAGTCCCTTTCAAGACGGGAATCCAGGACTGTTCCTTATATTTTATTATACCTGATTGTTTAAGGAAATCTAATGAATAACATAATAATAATGAATGATGAATAATTTTAACGGTTTAGAAAAATGAAAAAAAGTAGTATTCGATGACGTATATATAAAACGAAAATATGAATTTTTATTACACATCGTGAAGCAGTTATATATACTTTAAAGAATAGATTATGATACCTAACGAGATTCTACATAACTATTTTTTATATTGAAGTCACATTAACCGCATGAAAAAAATAAATAGAAAATATACCACTCAAAATAGCAAACATAGAAACGATACATTAATAATCTAGTTAACCTAATCTAAACCATAGATTAAGATATAAAGATTTCTTCAGACACACAATGAATGATAATAAAACCGTACAAGCTGAAAAAACTACGAAAATAACCAAAATTTTGAAAAAACATTATCCCTATATCTCAACTAATATAAACCTTAGAATACTATTGATTATACAAAATAAACAAAAAAAAATAACAAATTCAATGAACCCAACGCTATGCGAAAGTATGGTCAAGTTTTGCTGAAAATTGCAAAAAATACATTAACATTACAATATGTAAACAAACATCAAAATAAACCTAATTACTTAATAACGCAAGTATTTAATGATTGTAAAATATACTAGATTTTTTATTTTACCTTGCCTGTTAATTATAAGGCTGAGGATAAAGAGGTAAGGCGAGGAATTGATCAAATGTTTTGGTACTTACACTGGCCCGTCAGATGTCAGTGGTCCGGCAGAGTCTATGAGACAGAGACAAACAATGATATATATTTCAAAACATAGAATAGATTACCTAATCAGCTTCAACATAACTATTTGTCATATTCAAGTTACATTAATTTCATAAAAAGATATTTATTTACACTACAAAATATAGAAAAATGTAAATAAACAACAATAGTGACATTAAACCACTATAAACCATTGAATAATATGTAAAAACATATTTAAGCACAATAAAAACCATAAACAAACCAAAAAAAAATCAAAACTGAAAAAAAACGACAAAAATATCACTATTTTCACACACCCAATACACCATAATTAAACATAAACAAAACTTACAGCACCCTAAATTATGATATATTAATATTAAACAAACCCTAAACAATCCATAGAACACAAAAAATATTACGAAATAAGTCCAAAATTCTATAGAGGGGTTGGCCGCTACAAAGGCACCGGTTGACATTTTCAAGTTAACATTTTTTCGGTTGTTTAAGAATGAATCTCAATATACTCTAGCTCAAAATAACAAGCGTTTTCTCCTCTATCTAATTGACTCTATACACTTTTTACGTTAACCTCATACTTTTCGAGTTTTTTAATAGAAAGTGTCTCCCTGCGGGAGAGACTTGGGCGCCGTTAAAGTCTACGGGAGAAAAATGTTTCTCCTATACAAATTAATGGTTTCAGGTCAATTTTGGTCAACAAATTTAAATTCAAGAAAAGTGGCTCCATATCGCTTATTATTGTTTATTGAAGATTTACAGCTTCAATTCATATGCTCTTTCCCGTTTCTGTGACGGAAATATTTATTTAGTTCAAGAGACTGATGATGATGATGATGATGATAACAGATAGCTAACAGTACTTACGAGAATAGATCAATGATGGGCGAGGGAATATGTATGTTTGTATGTATGTATGTATGTATGTATGCATGTGTGTGTATGTACTGAGTGGAGAGATGATCTTGAACCATTCCAGCCACTGCAAGAGTACACACACACACACACACACACACACACACACACACACACACACACACGGGCTTATCATGGTATTACTTAATTCTATGCCACTAAACAGTAGCTGGGGACTTTTTTCTCGGTATTACTTAACTTTCTGCCACTAAACAGTAGATGGTTATAGCTACCCTCACCTTGTTGCTCTTACTATTTACAACATTTTTATTAATCACACTTCACACGGTGCACCTTAATGTATCGGGGAGCGGCGGCGGCGGCGGCGAGACACCTCACCCGAGTAGTGTTGGTCAGACACTGAGCTTGAGCTAGTGATGGGCGCTCGTGAACGAATCGGTTCCAGGTGAACGAGAAGAGCCGGATCTTTCTCGAGAGCCGTTTGAGAGCCGTTTATGTTTAAGTTTCTAGTTTTTCCATATACTTTACTTACTTTTGTATAATTTCATCCTATCATGGACGCAGCTAAGGTGGGCCTCCGCTGCTCCGCAATTTTCTAACAAAATGCAAAAATGACCGCTTGTTAATAATTATAGTAATGATAATAATAATAATACTTACGAGTATGAAGCGTATTCATAGATATGATATAGTAAAATAGCTAAGTTACCCCTTCAAGTTAACAAAATGCCTTACCCTCTAGCAAAGACGGGTAACTCAACACATAAAACACATATATATGGTGTATATGGCAGGCCAATGATGTGGAATATACGTAAACTTCTAACCCTTGTTCACCTTCCCTTCCAGAGACTCTTAATTGTTGACATGTGTTTTCAAGGTGTAAATTGTTGCCTGGTTACCTGGTTACCTGATACCTGGTTACCTGATACCTGGTTACCTGTACCTGCTTACCTGCTAGCTGCTTACCTGCTACCTGGTTACCTGTACCTGCTTACCTGATACCTGGTTACCTGCTAATATCTAATAATATTTAGAAGGGTAAAAATGAAAATAAAAGTGGATGAAAAGTGGATTTGAGGTGGAGAAAAAAAGTATATTTGACTTGAAATTCGACCTTTTTATAATTACACCTTAAGAAAATAGGTTTAAAACAAGCACTGCCATTTTGAAAGACCTATGATAGTATATATAATAGTACATGTATTACTGGGAGCGTCTACACCACCTTAGCCTGTACTCACTGCAGAGGCGGCGTGAGAGGTACCTAGTGATCTATATGTGGAGAGGTATCTGCTGTAAGGCTGCAAGTGACTCACCACCCAAGAAAAGGACGTCTATGCTACATTAAGGGGACACAAACCACCACACAGAGAATACCAACAGTAGTCCACAATTTATTTACAAGGAACGGGTCTGTTTAATCTTGTGTCAAAGGTCATCAGGGAGTTGACTGGAGTATCGACTGACTCCTTCAAGTGTCAGCTGGATAGATGGCTGACAGTGCCTGACGAGCCCCCAACGTCAGGCTACCGCAGCACCGGAACAAACTCTTTGGCGTACCTGCACACCACCACAGAAGCGGAGCTGCCTGGCCACAGCGGAGGTCCACCTTAGCTGCGTCCTGGGAGGTGAAATTCTACAAAGAAAACATAGTTAAGTATATATATGGTCACCTCAACCCGCCATCTTGGAACTGAGGTTAGGGGAGTGAGATTTTTATAGATGTTTTGATATTAAAAAAAACACAACAGAGGAAAAATACTTATCAGAATTAGATTTTATATTGAATTTATTACATTATCTCTATAAATTGTTTCATATTATGAATTCCTCTTCTATTTGCTATATTATTTAGCCACATTAACAGCACCACCTACTCGCATACATTTTACAGTTATTTGACTGTGTATGGTATGATAGGGTGTGTCTGGGTGTGAAAAACTATGTAAAAAATTGTGTTGAATTTAATGATATATTAAAAGGGTGATTAGAATGAGTAATTAATGTGTGGGAGACATATTTGTGAGTGAATGATACTGTTGTAGACCCTGAATTCTTTTGTAAACAAACAGAAAAACTAATAAAATGAAAAGACTGTTATAAATTGTATAACATGTATAATTTATAAAGTAGCGTTATGGAGTTACTTTTGTGATGTGTTGTGTTTAAGCATATATTTTCTGCATCCCAAGTTCAAGTCCAAGTTGGGATTTAAGGGATAACTAAAGTAGATATTAGAGATATATAAAACATTGAATATATATGAAATGGGGCAATAATAGAAGTCAAACATTAATGATTAAATAAGAACAAAAAAAATTGAATATAAATCTTTATAGAAATAGAGAAATAAAGAGAGAAATAGAGGTAGAAAGAGAGAATTTGTCGAAAACTTCTCCTGTAGAGATAGATAAATTGACAAATAAATAGAAATAGATAATTAGATAGATAAATAAGTAAATAAATATATAGATCACATCCTAGTCTAAAAATATCAGCAAAAAAAGGGAAGCTACAAATGGTCTGGAGGCTTGTACAAGGTAGTTTATGTTAACCCAATTATTACTCCCTTATTACCTATATCCTGCTCTTATTACCATACATAGAGCCGTCTAATCCAATTTTTCTATGTTTTCTCATCACCTGCATCCACCTCTCATCCTTAAAAAAAAAATAATAATAATAATAATAATAAAAAAACTAAAAAATCTTGTTTTTGAGGTCAACTTTTTTTTTTTTTTTTTTTACTTTTTACTTTTTCCCTAGGGATGAGAGGTGATTTCTAACCTATGCCTGCCTTCCAACCCTAGAAATTCTTCTTATTTTACTTTATTTAGGTAAAAATAAGAAAAATTTCCTTCCAACAATTGTACATCTATTCTATAATACAATGACTCAAACTAGACTGACAATAATAAGCGAGAATTATGTAGAAAACTAACTAACTAATTTTAATGTACTCTAGCTACGCTCATGTTCCGGTGTGTGTGTGTGTGTGGGTGGGGAGGGTGGCTTAGGTGTACGTGTGTGTGTGTCAGGGAACTGGTTATGTACGTATATTAAAAGCACATGAGACTGCAATTTAATGTATTTTTTTTCTCGTTTTTTTTCTATTTTTTCCATATTTTTTTGTTTTTTTCGTGTTTTTTTCCTTCAGTTATATAAAGGATTTTTTTTTCTCTCGCTCTCTTTTCCTCTCTCTTTTTCACACACACACACACACACACACACACACACACACACACTGGTCTCGAGAAAGACCAGCAGCAGACTGTGACAGTGAATACACACACACACACACACACACACACACACACACACACACACACACATACAGGCACGCACACACAATATAATTAACTTTACCTTCAATGATTATCAGTTCTCGGTACTGCAGACACACACACACACACACACACACACACACACACACACACACACACACACGTACAGAGAGAGAGAGAGAGAGAGAGAGAGAGAGAGAGAGAGAGAGAGAGAGAGAGAGAGAGAGAGAGAGAGAGAGAGAGAGAGAGAGAGTTAATCATATATACATATACGCAAGGTACACACATGGCGTTTATACTTTATTCATATATAATAACTTAACCTAAGCATGCACTTCGAATATAAATTATATAATGTTTTTCCATCACAGAGAATAAGAGATAGAGAATAAGAGAATGATGGGTTTATGGGTTGTGGTAGGGTTGTGGCAGTGTTGTGGCGGGGGTTGTGGCAGGGTTGTGGCGGGGTTGTAGCGGGGGTTGTAGCGAGGGTTGTGGCAGGGGTGGTGTGGGTAGCAGGGTTGGCGCGTCGTTTCCTGGTGTGTCACGTTTGCCAACACCTCACTCAGTCATCTTTTCTTTGGTGACAAGTGTTAACCTGTAGTTGTCATCTTATTATAACCTTTATTATATTATATCCTTATTATATTATATCCTTATTATATTATATCTTTATTATAGCTTCAGAGCAGGGGTAGAGTCGGAGGTTAGAGCATCCAGAGTGTCGTCATTTTACGCGACCTGCTCTGCTTTCTTTCCTTTAGTGACAAGTGTTAACCGTTGTTGTCATCTGAAGGAGGCTCGGTGGGGTAGACGTAGAGGCTGGAGGCAGGTCGTGAACATATTCCTGCAGGAGAGAGGGTAGGGTGACAACAGAGGTGGAGGGAGGAGACGAGTGGTAGCTGATGGAGGAAGCGGGTGGATGAGCTGGTGGAGGGAACATGTGGACGAGCGCACATCACCAGGAGTTAGGAATCATTAGGAAGGTTTTATAATGGAAAATTAAAAATAATAATTAATAAGAGAATACAAACCAATGATAATAATGGTAGTTGGTTGGTTACATACACACAGAATATCACTTGAAAGGAGTATAACAAAGATGATAACAGGAATGACCAACAGTACTAACGCGAATAAGCCAATGGTGTGCGCGGGAATGTGTATGTATGTATGTATGCATGTGTGTGTATGTACTGGGTGGATGTACTGGGTATGTCACCGACCTAGCCTTCACCAGCATGTCGGAAGATGCAGTGTGTTGTCACCTCGGAATGCATGGCGGTGGTGGACGATGGAAGTCTGTGTTACTCCAACCACACCGTGCGTCGTGTTATAGTCATGTTACAGCTGTAGTGGAACACGAGGCCACCAGTGCTAGTGTGGTAACATGGTGGTGACGTTATGGGACATTTGATCAGCGTGGCAGAGGAGCGTAATCCCAAGGTGTGAGGTTGCAAACAGTTGTTCTGGTGGTGACGGAAGCAGCGGAAGGGCTAGGGCGTGTAAGGCCTTAGGTGAAATACCCACCAGTTGTCCTGATCGAGATGGGAAGGGAGGGTTAACAATAATAATAATAATAATAATAATAATAATATAAATAAGTTTCGTTTTCTTTGTTAAGCAATGCGAGATGGAGAGGGAGGGCAGGGTGACGGGTGACGGAATGATAGGGTGACAGGGTGATGGATGACGTGGTGACCGGGTGACGGGGTGGCAGGGTGACGGTGACGGGGTGTACAAAGGAGTACAAAGTACAAAGGAAGAACAGACAGCAACAGTCCTACTGGACCTAACGAGGCTGTCTGTTTAGCTACACTACTACTACTATAATATCTACGTGATAGAGACAAAAGGACAGCAAAGTGGAAGGAAGGGTGATGGGTGACGTGGTGACGGTGACGTGGTGACCGAATGACGGTGACGGGGTGATGGGTGACGTGGTGACCGAATGACGGTGACGGGTTGACAGGGTGACGGGTGACGTGGTGGCAGAGTGACAGAGTGAAAGCTTGACCAACGCTGCTCGAGTGAGGTGGAGGCGGAAGAAATAAGTTGGCCACAGGAACATTGATGTCCAGACATTGCAGCTGAGATGAGACAGTTTTGATGAGCGCGGCCACACTATATATATATATATATATATATATATATATATATATATATATATATATATATATATATATATATATATATATATATATATATATATATATATATATATATATATATATATATATATTTATTCACTCCTGTGTCTTTATACGAGTTATGTTCCACTTGTTGCAGAAGCACACGTTATTCTTGTATAATTCTATGAGTTGAATAACGTATTCACGAAGCCAGTGGAGCTGAGATTTCTGCGACATTATCCAGGGATGGGGGACAAGGGGCTACCTCGTGTAGGTCATCAACTGGCCTTATGCATTCTCATCAATTCTTATCACTGTTGGAAAGCCATTGAGTATGGTATGGTAGTACTCTTAATACCAATTACTTGAAAACATTCATTGTGCGGGATTGGGTATAGCAGACCAACGACAAAGTTACTGGAATTTCCCGTCGAAGACTTAAATTATGACTAGGTAAAATGTTTTGGTTACGTGTGGAATGATTGTGGGTTTGGATCGAAGGAGCAGTGCTAGATGAAAGATGTTTATACATGTATGTGGCAATGAAAAATTGGGATAAGTTTGAGAGTTGAAGGATCTTTAGTGTTTTAAAGATAGGTGGTGTATGAGCAAGAAAAGCACTGTTGGTTATTATTCAAATTATTTTCTTATGGAGTATTTAGATTATGGAGGTGACATGGATATGTAGTGGGTACTACTATTATTATTACAACTACTACTGCTACTATTATTACTATTACTACTACTACTACTACTATCAATACTACTGCTGCCAATACTATTACTATTACCATTACTGCTACTTACTTATACTATTTATCTCTCTCTCTCTCTCCAGTTATTAGAGAGAGAATGAGAGATAATTTCCTTGCTATATATAGCTTATCAAATCTCTCTCTTGATTTAAACAAATAATGCATATAAAGGTAATATTCTTAGTGTCCGCCTACCTTAAGGCCTAATTAACCTGCCTTTGTAAACTAGTAAATGTCTTCAAATACATTAACAAAATACAAACACAATGATAATATGCAAACTAAAAAATAAAAATTCCCCTCAGATAAGAACATAAGAAAATAGGGAAGTAGACATCTTGACAGTTGTGGGTTGTGGAGAGAGAAACACAATGTATACTGAGGTTTTATTCCTGACCGGTTTCGCTAACGGCTTCTTCAGAAGAAGCTGTTAGCGAAACCGGTCAGGAATAAAACCTCAGTATACATTGTGTTTCTTTCTCCACAACCCACAAAATAAGGAAGCTACAAAAGGCCCGGAGGGAGTTCAAGTGTGATGTTTGTAAGAAATGTTTCAAGACAAAGGATAATATTCGCAAACACATGAAGATACACTTTTGAGTTGATGTGTTGTGTGGTGGTGGTGGTGGTGGTGCAGTGAGGGGATATGATTGAGATTTTCAAATGGGTAAAAGGAATTAATAAGGGAAACATTAATCAGTTTTAAGAACGTAGTAATCAGGATAGAACACGTGGAAATGGGGTACAAGCTGAAAAACTTAGATTCAGGACAGACCTAGGTAGATATTGGTTCACTAACAGAGTGGTGAACGATTGGAATAGGCTGGATACACGTAGTAAGTGATGAGTCAAATTGTAGCTTTAAAAGGCGGTTAGAACCTTTACCATTTCTAGGGTATCTTCTGCCTTTTTATTTACCAAGCAAGAAAACATGGAGGACCGTCATCCGGTAGGTACAAGTCTTGACACTGACATCAGCATCACATTGTAGTAAGAGTTCCAGGAAGCAAATGCGTAGAACGCCTTGGCACATCCAATATATATATATATATATATATATATATATATATATATATATATATATATATATATATATATATATATATATATATATATACACACAACCAGCTGATGTAGAAGCACAAACAACACCTATTCATAAGCCTAAAGTTAGCTGGAGAATTAAAACTATTGCACCAATGTAAAATAATGGCCAATAAAATTAGAGTAACTTAATGATTGTGTTATTATGGGAACACACAGCTTGTATTTGGTGGGAAGGTTTTACTGAACTATGGCATCACAAAAGGAAGAGTTTGTATTTTGAAATTTTATTGTGGAACATTTTAGCAAAAAATTAAACATAACGGTAATTGTAATGGAAAAAAATACAATGTTGAAGATAGCAGAAGGAGAATACCATATCACGAAAATAAAAATTCCAATAAATATATATGTTAGGTATATCTCTACTCTGTTTCCATCCCAAATGTTTCTACGTCCATTTCATCCTCATCATCACTGTCCTCTTCATCTTCACTCTCAAACCACTCTTGGTCTGCAGCATCGAGGGGAATGAAGGTCTTCCACTTATCCAGTTTGTTCAAGTCTGTGCAAACCAAAAAATAATCACAACACTAAATTTACCATAATTGATCAAGTAAATGGATATCAAACATCTTGAAAAATACCTCTTCATATCATACCTTTAAAAACATTTCAGTACCTTTTACAAACCTCCAAACATGCAGCTTATTCTATTGAACTGTTCTTTCTGTTGGAGTCCTATGGTGACGAGCGGGATAATTTTTTTCCTACGTATTTTTATTTTCTCTTAGCTAGTACCCTTTTAATGTGTGTGTGTGTGTGTGTGTGTGTGTATATATATATATATATATATATATATATATATATATATATATATATATATATATATATATATATATATATATATATATATATAAATCACTACCTCGTCTTAATGCTTCAGTGGTACTTCTGAAGCCACTGAATGGAAGGTGGGTCTGACATTATAGCTCTGCTAAGTGGGAGGCCCTGAGGAGCTATTCTGACATTTCATGGAATAGTAACTGATCCTATATCAAAATATCTTTGTGCAAAAAGCATTAGCGAGGTGATCATATCTAGCATGGAGACATACATTCCATACACTTTCTCTGATTCTAAGGCTTGCAAATCTCTTGCTTGGTCTTGTCCAGTCTAGTATAGAGGTGATTCAAAAACAATACCTTGGCCTTTAATCTCCTCAAATTCATGCCCTATATATTTCTGCCAAAAACCCGACCTAATCTGTTCTGCAACTTGCCAAGAGTTACATGTTATTTTATACTCAAGCGATTGGTACTCTAGTAATTTCATCAAGTTATTTCAGTTATAGACCAGCTAATCCTCATAACTTTTTGGCACTGGATAATGTGGAACTCAGACCTTTTCATCCTCAAGACATTTATCATCAGGTATTTTTGCCCCCTAAGGTCTATCTCAGAAGTGCGAATCTACACAAATCATGACATGTCCATCCAATCATAACACACACACACACACGATATGATGAAAAAAAATATAACTACAATGATTATAGCAGAACTGGAATATGCAGAAGTAATATGGTTCCCGCACAAGAAAAAGCATGTGTTGAAATTAGAAAGAATACAGAGAATTGCAACTAAGATGGTGCCAGATTTGGAAAACCTAACATATGAGGAAAGATTAAAAGAAATGCATCTACAACACTAAAGGAAAGAAAAGACTTAATTATAATATATAAATTGATGAACAACCTAGAGGAAACAGATAGAAAAGATATAATATTGAGAAGAAAAGGAGAGGCTAGAAATTTGAGTGGACACAAGAAAAAATTGCAAAAAGGAATTTGTTTGAAAGATACAAAAAAGTACAGATTTCCCCAAAGAAGTATAGACACTTGGAATGGACTAAAGGAAAAGGTTATCATATATGGCAAAGAATATACATCAACTGAAGGAAAAACTAAACAAATATAGATACAGAGACAGAACCACACGAGTTTAGCTCAGATCCTGTATACTACAACTAGATAAATACAACTAGGTAAACTAGGTCAATACATCCCTTCCCACGACAGGTGTAAGGTGTTGCTAGTGCACTGAGTAGGATGAGGTAACTGAATACCACCTGCCTGTGATCTCTTCTAATGGTCTCACACTTTGACTATAATTATTTGCTCCTGACCCTTCATGTCCTTTTCTTGTTTCTATTTCTACTCTCCTCACTAATCATTGAAAATGATGTCACCTTCATACATATGAATGCATCTAAGTTAAATGTACTTTTTTCATGAATACTCCTCGGCACAGACTTGCTTAATCAGTTGTCTCCCTTTACCCTCCCCCTTCAGTGTCCCTTAGTTACTGGCTTGATGCTCTGTTTCCTTGACCCATTTCAGACATAAATATTGCAGTATTTTTTTTTGTGTGTGTCTGTATCTGTATCTGTGTGTGTGTTATTCACCATGGTCAGGAGGATCACGTGCTAGATTCGTGATCGCCAACCATCACATTCCTTGAAGGAGCTTAGAATTCATAGAGATGGATCTATGGGTAAGGCTGAGACCTCTCACACACCCATATCCTTGCTCAAGGGGGACACTAACCATGACCTGGCAGTGAAAAATCCTTAGCGATCTGAGCGGGATTCAAACCTACGCCTTGCCGGTTGGCAGGCGAACGCATTAACCACTGACCCATGATCCACAAGAGCGTGTTGTTAACCACTGACCCACGAACACACACACACACAGATCTACTAGTTCTAAGAGATCTACTTGTTCTAAGTGAAAGAGATACAAGAGGACATGGAATGAAACTAAAATCTGCCACCTGAAGAAGAGATATCAAGAAGTTCAGCTTCCCTCAGAGAAGCATCAGGACATGGAATGGACTGGAGGGCGAGGTGGTATGTGCTAGAAACGTTCTTAATTTCAAGAAAAAGTTAGATGAAAGCAGTTATGGAGACGGGACAGTACGAGCTTAGCTCCTCTCCCGCAAGTCACAACTAGGTAAATACACACACACAGTGTGTGTGTGTGTGTGTATTTACCTAATTGTGACATACAGGAGGTGAGTTAAGCTTGTGGGGTCCTGTCTCCATATATTGTGCTGTCAACTCTAGTTTTAAATTCAATAATATTTCTGCCCAACCACACCAACAAGAACTTGATCTTTTTCTCACCCAGTCCATAGAAGTCATTGAGAGTGAGTTGCTTGTGGTTGTCTTCAAACATGCCTCCATACAGATAGAGTATTCCACGTTTGACAGCCAGCCCAGCATTCATCCGAGCTGGAGGCACAAACACATCAGGACACCTCTCACCACTATCTCTTAGCTTGCTGCTGGCTCCACCTGTTGAGCTAGATGGTCCAACTGTGACCTGTGGGAATATTATTTTATGCTTCTATTGTTAGGCTCACGAAGGATGCTGGGAGAGGCTGGGCGATGCAATTTATGTACAATTTTTTATCCCTTTTTTTGTTTTGTTTATTAAAAGCTACTTACTGTAAACACTCCATCATCACTGACTATTTTCTCGTTGGCTTCATCTTCCTCTGCAACTTTCAAATCTTCCATTTTCTCTTCCATCTGTGGCAAAAAGTTGAAATGATTACTAATAATGAAAACATATTTCATCTGCACCATGCATGCTTATTACTGGTGTTAGTATTTATTTTGGTTAATATTAGTCAACAAAATCAGAATGTTATATACCTCTTCATCACTCTCCTCTTCTCCATTTTCCTTCTTCTTTCTCCTCCTTCTCTTCTTCTCACCTTCATCCTTCTTTTCATTAACAGTCACTGGAAAATTTTTTTCAAGTATATTAAAAAAAAAAAAAATGTATAGCGGTTATATAAAAAACTTATACAATCTTATACAAACTATACAATCAAAATGACACCCACCAGTATGCCAGGCAACCTTTTTCAGATCCAGGAGAAAGAGGTCATTGTAGAAGGTTCCTTTGAGTTCCCCTTCATCATCATCCTCATTCTCCTGGTCATGTACACCCCCAAAGACGAAGGCACGTTCCCCTGTCCCTGTCCCTGCAGCAAGAGTAGCACCACACCGGGCTGAAGGACGCACTCCACCCTGACGTACACTCTGCCATTTCCACTTGCTGCCAGACTTATCATGTTCTGAAACAGGGCAAGAATGGTTGTTTAGGATACTTTAGCTACGAGTGTTATATTGAAGAAAATTTAATGAACATGACTTGTAATAAAATTTCCTTTTACTGCAGCAGCACAGGTTTAACCAGCAGTCATTAGGAGCCAACACACACACAGATATGTATATATGTATATATATATATATATATATATATATATATATATATATATATATATATATATATATATACACACACACACCAGAGTTACCAGATGTGTCTTAGGATCTCCGTGAATGCCACAATCACCTTCAACTTCAGAATTTTTCAAGATGAAAAACAATATATTTGTTGCATCTGTGCACAAAGTTTAAGTGACTGCCTATGGAGGGGAGAAAAATATAAGACCACAGTTATATTTAATTTCGTGAATAATGTCGCCATACTTTGTTGCAAGGTATGCAAGGCCTTTCAGAACAATAATTTTTTTTAATTGTACAAAAATCCAGGTAACACAAATTGGGGAGAATCACTGTAAGAAATTAAACTAAAAGCCAAATAGTTTACACACATGCACAAAAATGTTGGCAGGAGCTACTCACTATCTGGAGTAAGAAGAAACATGTCTGTGTGGGTTATGCCTTTCTCCTCATCCTTCTTAGCAGTCTCCTTGCTGTAGCCACCACCAACCAGCACACCACCATTGGGTGCAGGGCTGAGAAGGCATCCTGACCGTGGACATGGACCATTCCCTGCACCAAAACAATAACATACAATTATAAAATGTGGATAACATACCATTATCTTCTTAAAACATTCTTAACAATTGTAGAGACGGTAGACGGGGTCGGGTTGACGGACAAGTTATTAAACAGCTCCTTTCCTTTTCTAGGAGCAGACCGCATTGCATGATTCTTCCTTGGACACATTATTAAGCAGCTCTTTCCATTTCCACTTGAATTTATTTTCCCTTCATGATCAAGTGTTGGTTGCAATAACTGTATTTTTCCAGCTTTTTCTTGTGTTGATAAATAGGTTCCTCTACTAAATGTTAAATAATGTCAGATAATTTACTTAATGTTCTGATAAAATATGGAAAAAAGGACATAGAAAAAATAATATCATGCTGATACTGTTTTCTATATGTACAAAAGGATAAATCTTTTACAACCATCAATATGTACAAGAGGCAAATGGCAAACCTCATTCCAGACCTGATTCACCGAAAATAAAGACGTAGTAACACAAGCTGTAGCACACACCTCATTCATGGTAAGGGAAATGTGGTACAGCTTGTAATAATACTTATGTATATCTATCTAATATGGTTTATATCCTCATTAGAAAGGGATAGCTAAGACAAGGCATGAAGGATTCAGGGAGATTACTCTCACATCCTCTGTGTACCCTGTCTTTTTGTAGAAGAGAATACAGAGAAGGGACTTCCCAGACCTCTCACTTTGTCCCTTACGGTTGTCTTTTACAATTTGCAGGGAATAAAGTGGCAGTATTCTTGCAGCCGCCACCACAAGGTAAATGTATATTTATATATCTTAGTAGAGGGACTACAAGAATTCTACCACCATAATCGTTGTGTTTTGTAAAAGATGACAAAAGGAACTGATTGATGGGTCTGAGAAGCCGCTTTTCTCTATACACTCCTACAAAAAGACAAGGTGTAGAGAGAGAAGGGAGAGTAATGTCTCCATGAACCCTGGGATGCCTAGTCTTGGCTACCCTCCTTTGGCCGGATAACAGCCTGGTTGATAGATTTTTCACGTTTCATTTGATCTAATCTTTAATTTAATTATAAAATAAAAAACAAGTGAAAAATGGATACAAAAATGTATTAAAGGAACCTTATACTAAAAAAAGGTGTAGTTCTCTTGAAATGAAGAGAACAAATAACAGAAAATAAAAGAAAGGACAGATATTTCAAACCATCTTAAACACATATACATCTATATACCAGACTGTTATCACTCTAAAGACAGGTAGGTAAGACAAAGCATGCATACAGACACTCATGCACACATACACATACACTCGTCTTGCTTATCCCCAAGACCCCCAGAGGAGAAGAGAAGTGCACCTCACCAAACACATCTTACATACCAACTGTAGAGTGATGTGTTATGAATTTGAGTTAATATATATTGGCAAGAAAAATTGGCATTGTCCACACCAACAAGACATCAGCTTAAACATTGGTACTTGAAATAGGACTAATACAATTGCATTCAATGTCATGAAGTAATTTATCACCAAGTTTGTGACACAGGAACAGCAGTAAAAGGAAAACTGTACCAACAACTGTCAGTTTGGTCCATTTGCGGTCATCTATAGAGAACATGTATAGATCATTGTGGTAGCGGTAATGGATTCCGTTGTCATGGAAACCACCAAAGACAAGCAGCTGGTTCCCAACAGCTGCCATCCGGTGTCCACTCCTGGATGATGGTCCGCCACCAGCTCTGCGTCAGAACAATGTCAACAGTCACAACCAGTCAACAAAAGATGAGACTCACAATTATCCTGACCTTAAATTATACTGTTGCAAGGGTTGGACTGTATATAGTAAATGACCGACCATCAACACCAAGTCTTCCTAAATACACCATATTTGATGAACTTGATTTAATACAGGGACAATGGGATTAAAGGAACCTGAGCCAAAGGTACAGGAGTATATATATATATATATATATATATATATATATATATATATATATATATATATATATATATATATATATATCAGAGCTGGGCACTTGCGTCACCAGTTGCGCCATTGCATCGACGACGGAACGACCATTTCATCGACGCTTAACGCAATGATGCTAAAGTTAAAAAAGCGTCGCGATGACGCTGGCGCAAATAAAATTTTGCGTCATTTTCCCCAGCTCTGCCGCTGTGGAACGCATCTTCTCTACTGCTGGAGACATAATAAGACCCAAGAGGTCCTCCTTGACTGCCAATAACTTCGAGGAGCTTGTGTTCATGAAGGGGAACATGGACCTCTTGTAGTTTAAGTTTGTACTAGTGTGATACTATGGTTATGATACAGTAACAAAAATGAAATTAATCAACTAACTAAACTAAGTAACTAATAAGTATAATAAAATAAAAATAGATCAGGCTGAGTTTTACTTTTAATGAATAATCCAAATAATATCAAAAACAAATTAATAAATTATTAAAATAAATCAACTATAAATAAAAAATCAATTGAATTATGAAATATCTATTTTATAGTATTTTCTATCATATATATAAGATGTTTCACGTAAATTAGATTCATTAGTTAAGATTACCGTATCCGCCAGCGACGCAATGTTGCAATGACGCGAAAAAAAAAGACGCAACTTTTTGGAAAAAAAAACGACGGATTGACGCCGACGCACCGCCCCCCCGGCAATGACGGATTAATGTTGACGCAATGCCCCCAAACGAGTGACGCGCCCAGCTCTGAATATATATATATATATATATATATATATATATATATATATATATATATATATATATATATATATATATATATATATATATAACACCAGCACAGAATGTTCCTACACTTATTACTATAAAGTATATTTGAGTTTTATGTCTGAATATTCCAAAGAACTCTTAAAAACTGAATGTCACTCATCACAAAATCAATTCAAGTGAACAAAGTAAATCCAACTTGCTGTTGCTACTACATGAACGTAAATATAAAGCAACACTTACACAACTTTCTCCCATTTATTTTCTGAAAGGTAAAAGACCCAAAGGTCCTTAAAGTGGTAGAAATGGGATTGTGTCGCACTGCTGAATTCCCCTCCAAAGACCCACAGCTGACCTCCTCCACGACCTACTGCCACAGCCTGGTGACCTGACCTTGGGGGTGGGCTGTGAGGACACAACACTTGGATCCAATGGTCATGTTTGATGTGGTATAAGAACAAGTCATTGTACATGATGGTCTGTTGGAACAAAAAAGATACATCAAATATCAATCAAAAGAATACTGTTCATCCTCACCCAATATAACAATTAAGTTCCTGAGTCCATCGTACACAATGAATTTTGTGCTCAGATAAGTTAAGTTTTAGAGAAGAAATTAAAAATAACATAAACCTAAAATATATAGCCTGGAAACTCTTTTGGATACTTTACCCATTTATGCAATCATGGATTTTATGTTCATCAAAATTAAAACAATACAAACTAAACAGTAAATATGTTTTTCTGTTTCATTTGAACTCATTATCAGTCTTTATCGTTGCATAGAGGATTGAATATATATTACATGTATGTAAAATGTTAAATATCTTAATCTACATATATACCAGACGGACATCCCCATAAAGATGGGTTGACAACACAAGATGGACACACACACATACAACCAAACACACTCACTGTAAATATCCTTATATACTATTCTTGTTCTTCTTGTTCTTGTACTAGAGGAGAAGAGACAACTACCTCATTACCAACACCACCATTCAAAGGTACAACCAACACAATACTCATATTTGATCTAAAATTCTTCAAGCATTCATCCAAAACATTCCAAAAAATCTCATTTTCTGTTATATTACTCACTACTCTAACCATAGTCGACGCAAACACCCACAACTCTCACCCAAACAATACTTTCACTCACAATAACCTTGATGCCACTTTCTTCCATTCCACCACACACACTGATTCACTTTTGGATTCAATAGTAAGGTCACTTCTTCCTTTGCTCTCCCTCTGTCCACACTTGACATTCTTTCACTTTACAAACATCCTTCCAATCGTCCACTTTTAATCTTAATTGTACTACATCCACACAGATTCAGGGATCCAATTATTAGGGTTCAGGGAAACATTATGCTCCCTTCCCCTTCCGTGCCTTGTCTTTTCATAGGAGAGTATACAGAGGAGGGATATCAATATGATATTTATACACTAGTCAAAAATGGAGTTGGTATTAACATGAATGAGTAGTGAGTGAATAATAATACTCACCTTGGAGCCATTGTAGTATTCTCCTCCAAATAGAATGAGTTGGTCCTGTGTTGGGTGTGGTGTAAGGGTGAAGCAGGACCTGCGACTTGGGGAAGATATCACCTCTTCTTTCACAGCATTCAGGACTGCATCTTGAGCAACAAATTTTGCAAGGAGAGTGTCAAAGTCCTCCTGCAGAAAGTCCAAGTTAGTGGAGTTACTGTTACATGAAGCTAAAAGTAAATTCAAAGCTTGCAATTAATATGTGCTATGCATGAGTTATGAAAATTAAACAAAGTATCGTGTATGGACAAAACGAAAGTCTTAAATACATAGGTATATAATCAAGTGAAATTCTCTTCCTGAAGAAACTTTTGATCTAAAATTTCATAACCTCTTAGACAGCTGTTTCTGGCTATCAAAATGATCAACGTTTTTTGATACTTTATCCAACTCTTGCCTAACTCTTCCTACATAAATAGTTGTTAAAATTAATACATGTTTGTCTAGCTAATTAGCTTCATGCCTTTACTTTTGTGTAACATTTTCATTTCAGGCCCATCCACACTGTGGCCCACGATGAGTGCTGTGTTAAAGGTGGTGTTGAAAAACCTCAATTTCAACACCACTAAGCTTAAACTGCAATTTTACCGTACGTTATTTTGCTTGGCTGAATAGAGCTAGGTGAGTAACAATATCATTCCCGGAACTGTTGTTTAAGTCGAAATCAATGAGTACACAGTTAAGGGAAAATCAAACCACTACAAACTACACGATGTTTAAAATGAATAATAAGCTTGGACTAACCTCGCCTTTGGCCGCCAATTCCTTCTTCAGCTTAAGATTGGTCTTCTTTTCAGTCTTGGCTGCTGTCTTCGCCATCCCGGCTCCTTTTTTCTTATCCTTTTTCCCCATTGTTTTCTAAGCAACTGACACAATAATTCAATAGTTACTCGCGAAATGTTGCACTGGTCACTTCTCTACGTGTACAATCGTACGTGTTTATAGACAGCCATATGTATCCTGTTGTTGTTTACGGCTTGACACCTGCACACCTGGACACCTGCCGCCGCCAGCAGGGTGGGCAAAGGGCAGGTGAAAGGTGTTAATGTTTTGACCAAGGAGTTGTGAGCGTAGCACAACACGGTGGGAGTGTCAGCGAGGACACTGCATAGTAATAAGTGTTCAATGGTCTCCGGGATGTTGATGCAGCAGGGACAGTAAGGGTGAAGAGAACATACGCAAGCGGTGTAGGTATGTTGTCAGATGAGATGAGTGTCAGAAGCTTTGCCTTTGTAGCGGCATGTGGTCTCTTCTTATTCCTCTTCTTGTGACCTGTTACGTTACGCTTGGTAGGTCCCGTCTTGCCCAGTGGGTGTTTGTGTACCAAGGATCTTATACAGAAGATCCTTGTTGTGTACTGTATGGTGACAGTCGGTGTTACGGCTCGTCTATCCTTCCATTCTTACCTGGTATTCTTACCTGGTGGGCTTCTTGACTTTACCCATGGGAGGGGAGAGGTCACAGAAGCCACACACTGCTGGTGCGCCAGCCCAAAGTGTTGTGGTATAATAGATAAATAATTTTATTAAAAGTATGGGCTGGAAGGTGCACCATAAGCAGCTAGTTGTAATTTATACTAAGGCGTTTACATGTAATGTCAAGACCACTTGCCAAGATGCAATGACTAGGCAAATTCTGACCAACATATCGCAAACACTTTCAATATACGAATTTCTGCGTTTGCGAGTGTTTTGCCTCTGGTCATGTAACGAATCACAGCTCATCAAACTTAAGGCCTCTTCTATTTGTTCTCAATAATCTACTCCGGATTCTGCTCCGAATCCGAATCTGTTTTGGATTAATTGGGTGCAAATAGAACAGCAGAATCTGTTTTGGATTCGCTGGATCAAAACAATAATAATGAGAGGCCAGTCGCTGCTCAGCCGTCACACTAGTCACTTCTCCGAGGAAGTGTTGAGAGTTACAACTTTCATTTCCTGATGCATTTAGGGTGACAGCGGCAGTCCTAATTATCACCAACCTGCTTATTGTACAATAAAAAATCTTTATATAACTAAATGTGTTATTGAAAACACCATTAGATTCTTGAAAAGTAGATTCAAGTCTGATGAACCTCAAGGTTAACCTTGACAATGTTACACCTATTATTTCTTTACAAATACTGCAACACCTCTTTATCATAAATATACTATACATAGTGTACTCAACATATCTGTGAAGGTTTCTGGCGGTGCTCACCATTTTTTACCTCGCAAAACTTCTTTGAAATTATGATAGGTTATGTTAGGTTGGTTAGATTATGTCAAGTTATGGTTATGTTGAAGTTGTTAGGTTACGGTTATGTTATGGTTAGGTTCAGTTAGGTTCGATTATATAAACATTTTTAAATTTTATCACCCGGAAGTTAGGGTTCGCAAATTAGTTTTTTTGGGAGTTTGGGTATTAAAATGTAAAAATCTTATGTAACCGAACCTAACTGAACCGCACCAAACCTAACTTAACATAACTGCAAACTAACCTAACAACCTTAACCTAACCATAACTCAACCTAACTTAACCAACATAACATAACTTCAAAGACATTTTGCGAGGTAAATAATGGTAAGCACCGCCTAAAACCTTCACAGATGTGTTGAGTACACTATGTATAGTATGTAAGACTTCATGTTTATAATAAAGAGGTGGAGCAGTAGTTGTAAAGAAATAACTCTTATTTTTATATATGTCTAATCTGTAGCGCCTATAGGCTTTCCCTGGTTAGGTTAGATTTGGGTAACTTTACTTTTACATCCAGCCAAAAAACCTTACATTCCCACATGTCCTCATGTTTATTGGGAGAAGATGGGGAATGGGGATATCTTATTAACTATTTATTTGGGACGGTAATGAGTGTCAGAATCATTTGTGTATATCAATGTAGAGTAGAGTTTCCCCTTAACCAAAATAAACTTTGGGGATATCTTATTTAACTATTCATATGCTACGGTTATACATATTTTTGCAAACATTTATGCAGAACTTTTGTACCATTTAATCTCTTTCACGTACAAGTAAATTGTTTTCTTGGGAGTATATATCAAAATTCCAAGAAAATAAATAACCCGGTTAGAGGCTGCTGTTATATCTCCTTCGTTTCTGGTATTCATCACCATTATTATACAATTTTAAGCCTACAGTAGTATTTCTGAAAAATTTTTCTACCACTTAATATCTTTCTCGTATATATACACTGTTTTTATTGGAGGTATATATTAATAATAGATTCCGAGAAGAGGTTGCTGTTATATGTCTCCTTTGTTTTTGATATTCATCACCACTATTATACAATTCTGTGCCTACAGTAACATTTCTACAACATTTCTCTACCGCTTATTATCTTCCTCGTATATATACACTGTTTTATTGGAGGTATATATCAATATTAACTTCTGAGAAGAGGCTGGCTCAGGCTGGTGCAAAAAACCCGCGAACGAGTGTCGTCTGCTATAACCCACCTCCCAAATCAGATTCGACGGATTCAGGAATCTGTTACAGATCACGGGTTAAGATGGTAAATAGAACACGATTTCGCGGCTAAGCCCCGCCCAGAGCGGCCAAGCCCCACCCAGATTCAGTGATCTGAAACGGATTCACGCAAATAGAAGAGGCCTTAAGATGGTAAATAGAACACGATTTCGCGGCTAAGCCCCGCCCAGAGCGGCCAAGCCCCACCCAGATTCAGTGATCTGAAACGGATTCACGCAAATAGAAGAGGCCTTTAATAACTTCATCTGTATAGACACTGAGCGAGATAATATTTCGATTAAATAAGAGGAAAGTAAGACGTTCAAGACCATAACAGTTGTAGAAATAAATAAGATTTATAATATATATGTTTTTTTTTTATATAAAAGCTAACCAAAAACAAGCATAAAGCTTGAAATATATTAGGGAAGTGTTGAAAATAACGAGATGTGGGCCCTCTGCGTGGGTGGAGCGAAGCAGGTGTGTGTATTTTCATGAGAAAGAATCTGGGTATATATTTCAAATAAATCAGAGGAAAGTAAGATGTTTGAGACCATTATAGTTGATCGTCTACATAAGATTTATATTTTATATATTGTTTTTAATATAGAAGAACGCCAAAGACAAGCAAAAAGCTTGTAATATATTAGAGAAATGTAAAAAAATAACAAGATGTGACATTCAAACCTGTGTGGGTGTTGATATTTCAATGCATTTTGTGGTTGTAGCTTCGACTTACAATTGTTCCCTTTTTCCTAATAATAAGTAAAAAGCATATCATATTGTTTACAATTATTTTCATCAAATTAAAGTAAGAAATAAGATGTTTGTATATTGCACAAAAATGTGTAAGCAATAGAAAGTTTGGACAATTAGGACAAATTCAGTTTTGAACACAAAAAATATCATTGGAGGCTGGAGCCCGCGCTCTATAGACTGTTCCACTACCAGATACGAAGACACTCGTCGCCTCCTCAGGTGGCAATCTCTACACACACACACACACACACACGCACACACCCACACACACACACACACACACACACGCACACACGCACGCACACACACACACACACACACACACACACACACACACACACACACACACACACACACACACACACACACACACACACACACATTTTTCTGTATTCAAACGAAAGTGAGGGTATTATAAGATGTGCCTGCACTAGTAACCTTTAGTTACATATGCACATTCATTGGTTGATCGTAAAAGCTTAATATAGCATACAGTACTTCCTACTTTGATCACGCACTATATATACATTTTATTTTCTAATAATACCTCTACAATAAAATAAAAAAAGTTTTATGAAGTTCACATGTTTCCTCAAAATTGAATGAGCTCCATCAGGTCGTGTGTTTATGTACATAATACTTAATTACATAACAAAATGCCGCCTCACCGTACGCAACTGTGCATGACTTGTCAAAGAGAAGACAATTGTAAACACTTATATCATTGATAAATCACTGCCAGACGCGTCCGCATAGTTTTTTCTAGAACGTGATGCCTATCCATGAAGTTGCCTCCAGCTATCCATACGTGGGGAATAATTGTGGTGAGTGTGTGAGGCGAAACATTACTTAGGTTTTTCTCGATCGGAGAAACCTATTACCCGCCTGATACCGTGAGTGTTAAGGGTAACTGGTACCCGCTTCAAGGCTGATGAAATAACTGTGACCGTCTTGAGAGTAGTCGTATTTAGATTGAGAACTCTGCCTCTTCACAGCCACTACCTTCTCGCTCCCGACAGGTATATCCATCCTTCCTTGCCTTGAGTGAATTATTTTCTGTTGTTCTATGTAATAATGATCGGCAGCATGTTATGCAGAAATTGCATTAGAGGTAGTAAGTTATTGACTGACAAGGCGTGGTATGCTGTGACATCCAGGGACACTGGCACTCAACACAACAGTAGCGCCGCGCCTTTGCCCTGCACCATGGCCACCACCACCACCACTACGACCAACCCGCAAGGGACACTGCTTCAGAAAGTTCTATCAATAGTGGATCGAGAAAACCTGGTCAGTGGCATAGATGAGACCAAGAAAGTGGTTGAATTTGTGCATCCAGAAGAACTCAAGGTAATTACCATCTGAGTTTTGTTGTTATCGTCATAATAACTCCATTTCATTTCCAATACTATTAGTAGCCTAGTTCTGTTACGTAAGCAACGCAATCGATCATTAAAAATATATTAAATACAGACATAGCGCAGCTTCATCCTATCGTTTGATGTGACTGTACTTGTCTAGGCTAGCAGATCATGTGATTCATTGTCGTATATTAAGTCATTATGTCACTCGGCCATTTGATCATTAATAGTTATCAATCCTTCTGTTTAATCACTTCTTATCATGATAAAACCAGACAGCAAGATATATGTTACTATGTCGGAAAAATAATCGGAGAGAAGAATGCACTAGACTAGACCAACTGTGTTCTCGGATTTCATGTTAACATTAGTGGGTTGCATTATTTCGAAGGTAACACAACATTAGTGGGTTGCATTATTTCGAAGGTA
>JAXIVD010000218.1:148621-161121 GCA_036785275.1 Cancer borealis | reverse complement strand
TGGAAAGTGGGTGGATGTGTCATGATTTCAGTAATGCACGATAGATAAACTTTAATGGTGTTGGTAATATAACGTCTTTATAATGAAAAAATCTGGATCCCAAACGATGATGCGGAAAAGTGTTGAGCAGCAGATGGTTAAGTGCCGAAATGACATGGTGACGAAATAACCTGAGTATACCAATCATTTGAGTATCAAATAACCTGTTTTTCGTTGTATATAAGAAGTAATCATGGTATCCAGAGCATCCAATGGAGAAAATATTACAGCTGTTCCTCTGTTGCAGGTGGGAGTATGAGTAACATGTATGCGATGGTGTTGGCCAGGCACCAGAAAAACCCTCAAGTGAAACAACGGGGGATAGCATCGATGAAACCTTTGGTCGCATTCACTTCAGACCAGGTGAGTAAAGAAGGCGTTAGGTTAAGGCATTCTGATAGTGAAGGAACATATCTCAAAGGTTTCGGTTTGTTTTTCTTCATGTGGGTTAGATTTTTTCTTAAGGTGAGTGTGTGTGTGTGTGTGTGTGTGTGTGTGTGTGTGTGTGTGTGTGTGTGTGTTTCTTACCTAATTGCTCTTTCTTTGTTTTAGTTTTTATAATTCTTATTATCATCATTATTATTATTAATGTTATAATTATAATTATCATTATTATTTCCATTATTTCCATCATAATGATTTTTATATTCTATGCTTTCATTTGGCTTTTAAGGATATTTTCTTGCATGTTCAGGCTGATAGCATTCATCTTTTCAGAGTCATTACTCAATCGGGAAGGCCGCGTCATGGCTTGGCTTGGGCCTGGACAACGTGATCAAGGTGAAGAGCGACAGTTGGGGGAGGATGATTCCGGAGGCGTTGAGAGAGGAGGTAGCAGCTGCGAGGGCGAGGAACAACGACCCGTTTTTCGTCCAAGCCACTTCGGGAACGACTGTGTTTGGTGCCTTTGATCCCTTGGACCAATTGGCGGACGTGTGCCGGGAAGAGAAGCTGTGGCTTCACGTCGACGTGAGTATTCTTTGACGCCACAACTTAGTCTATTAGTGTCGTTGTTAGGTCTATTACTAATACATGTCTTCTAATATCTTCACTTATATTTCCTCTATCCCCTGTCTTCTAAGAGCTGTCATAACTACTGAGGCTTCCACCGAGTCATCAATCTTATACGTGCCAAAGTCAAACTTCCAAAGGTGACCTGCCCTAACTTATAAAAACTCCTAACACTCCCTGCTGTGGATCAGATGTGACCGCTGCCTTGGTCAGCTCAGCTGGTCCGTTGGTACTAGGGAATGGAGGTTATTGAAGGGATGTAATGGTCATGTTTGGTGGGCTTAAGCCAGTTTCCTCGGCTAAGAGCCGAGGAAACATAATTCATCTGATTGTTCACAGTAGACCAGCCTTCCTTGCATGGCTGCACTTGTCTAGTTTGTTCCCTTCTTCCCTTGTTTGTGATTGCACTTGTGTTACTACTACTTGTACTACTATACCACAGGCCTGTTGGGGAGGCACCGCCATCATGTCCAGGAAGCATCGACATCTACTGGATGGTATACATAGGTGAGCACCACTCTTGTCTCTCTTCATCTCAGTCTCATCACCATTATCGCTATCATTACTACTGCCTTCCTTACTTAATCATTCTTTAATATTTAATTATCTTATTCTTCTCTATAATTGATGTTATCTGAAATAAAAATATCACATTGGCCTTTTTGTTCAGAGCGGATTCTGTTGCTTGGAACCCTCATAAGATGCTTGGGGCGCCGTTGCAGTGTTCCCCCTTCGTAGTGCGACACAAGGTGAGCCTTGTCATGTTCAATCACAGGTTAGGTGGTGTCCTGGTGTCCTGATTATGGCATAGTATAAACATTGATGACCATTGGCAAAACAGTCACACAGCTAATCAATCATATCCATTTACAGGGGCTGCTGCAAGAGAGTAATTCGGCGAATGCCACTTATCTCTTCCAACAAGACAAATTTTACGATGTGAGTTACGACACTGGCGACAAGAGCCTCCAGTGTGGCCGTAAGGTAGACGCCTTCAAGCTATACTTCTTGTTAACCTGCCACGGCCTAGACGAAATGGAGAGGCGGGTGGATGCTACCTTCAAAGCTGCCGAGTGAGTACAAGTAACAGAGAAAAAATGAAGGAGACGGTGGGATAAAACGAACATTACCATTGATATTTGCAAGTGAATCGGCATAGAAAACTTCCTAGAATCCTAAAATTCCTAGAATCAATACAGAAGTAAGTGGAAAGGCACCAAAGAAAGGTCGCCACTTGTACTTGCGTGACTGTCAATGTTTCCCAAACTCCACTTGGACCATGGTATTCAGGTGTGATTGGTACGACGTGGTGACGTTCAGTGTTTTGCCAAAGGAATTGATTTGAGGTTGCAACTTTAACATGGCTACCCATTTAAATAGATTTATCGGTGTTTTAAAACACGAAGTATTACACAAACACTTCACTAAACAACGGAGCAGAAAAACAATGAAAAAACAAGGGACTGAATAAAAACTGCTGCATTGTTTATATTAATCAACATGAGAAAAAACTATTAACATCCAAAAATACAATATGAAAAAAATTGAAGAAACTATAGATAAGATTACTTCTATAAAAGTAACATAGAGAACATTTGATATAGGTAGAAAAACGTTTGTTTGCTTTGAAGAATAAAAAAGCTAAAATTATAAATAATAGAGACTAAATGATAGAGGTAGCGGAAGAATTCTATAGAAAACTGTACTGTAGTAACGAAAAGCAAAGCAAAGACCTTCAAAGAAGAATAAATGAACGTAAAAACGCTTTCTCGCTGAAACACTTCCTTGCAATGGTGAGTAAGTTTAATATTTCAATGATGAGAGAAGCAAGATTGGACAGGTGTAACCAAACCAAACAGGTTCACTGTTAGAAATCAAGCTAAAAGTGTTTCTCACCCAAGACGCCCTAATTAAGCCATCATGGCCTAGTATCGGCTTAACACCCCTCCCCCATTACTGTTATATTATGACACGAACCTTATTAATCAATCTTCTGTCTTCCCGTGATGGACAGGTATTTGGTGGAGCAGGTGGCACAGCGGCCTGGCTTCCGTCTGGTGTTGGGAGCGGCACAGTGCACTAATGCTTGCTTCTGGTACATCCCACCCAGCCTCCGACACCAGGAGGAGACCGCCCAATGGTGGCAGAAGGTGGAGCAGGTGAGGATCGTTCCTTAGTTGATGTGGTAATCTTGCACACATTGGTCGTCTGTGCCAGAGTATGTCATGTGGACGTAATATAACTTTAGTACAACTTCCTTTTCTTTAGATTAAAGTCAGTAGCATTAATACTAGCTAGAACTGCTTTTTCCAGATGGATTTAGTTATAGGATGGATGAACATACTTATGTGAAGGAGTGTGTTTATGTTAAGAACTCGAGCATTATTGATGAGTTCAAAAAAAATTATTATTTCTTGTGTATGTGTGTTTATATGGCAGGTGGCACCGCGACTGAAAGAACGCCTGGTGCGAGCAGGTTCTTTCCTGGTGGGATATCAGCCGATGCCTGATAAAGGACTCGTTAACTTCTTCCGTATGGTCACCACATGTTACCCGGAGCCTCAACCCAGCCACATGGACCGCCTGCTGGACGAGATGGACTCACTCGGGGCAGACCTCTAGGGAAGCCATGCATGCACCGCACCGGCAAAAAGATGCATGTCAATATGTAGATGTCAAAGCATTGTAAGGTCAAGGTTCAGAGATCTTACAAGTTAAAGAGCAAATGGATACATTGTTGCAAAGTCTTCCTAAATCTGGTGTCTAAAAGCAAGTGCATGAAACTATAATGAATTGTATTTCCAAAGGTGAGACTATTTCGTGCATTATTTGAGACGAAAATGCTATTCATGTCTACTGTAAGGAACAAGTGAGTGCTTGTAAGTCCCTTGGTATTTGATATATATGTATTGTTGTACATCAGTACAATAATAATCCCGATAGGGCCCATGATGCCTACTTACTGAATTGAATAAATGTGTTCATACCTACAGTTATGTCCCTGAGAGAGAGGAAATTATCAGAAAGAGTTAAAAAAGTTAATCTTATAATCCCTTGAAACGGTGAGAAAGGCAGACAGGCAAACAGAAGTGATTTACTTCATCCCTTAAATGATCAGAAAGGCAGAAAGGTAAAACACCTTGTGGGTTTTTTTTTATATTAAAAGGGTACCGGCTAAGGGAAAGAAAAGTTAAGTATAAAAAATCCCGCTTGTCGCCAGACCCTGTAAAGAAGACAGTAGGAGAAATATAGACATATGGGCAGTTTAATTTAGTATGAGAGGTGTCTTGACACTCTCTTTTGAAAGAGTTTAAGTCATAGGCAGGTGGAAAAACAGACAAAGGAAGAGAGTTCCAGAGTTTACCAGTGTAAGGGATGAAAGAGTGAAGATACTGGTTAACTCTTGCATTAGGTAGATGGACAGAATAAGGATGAGAAGAAGTAGAAAGTCTTGTGCAACGAGACCGCGGGAGGGGGAAGGCATGCAGTTAGCAAGTTCAGAAGAGCAGTCAGCATGAAAATAGCGGTAGAAGATAGATAAAAATGCAACATTGCGGTGGTGACTTAAAGAGTCAAATACAGGTTTTAGGAAAATAATCTCCATAGCTATTAGACGTGCCTATATACCCAGTTCTCCGCCCAATTACAACTCCAAGTGATTAGTGATTACCGTTAAGCATGGATCAGGAAACTTTCAAAATGTTATTGAAATGCAATGGATATAGGGGTTAAACAACTCCAAGACAGGATCCAAATAATTGAAAGTGCAACGACGGATCTGATACAGAGCTTAAAATTCTCTCAAGCCGAAGTACTGGACCTGAAAAACGACGTGAAGGTGATTCGGAACTCAAACAAGTGATTATTGATGAGCTTCAAGTAAGAGTTACTGAACTGGAGCAACGCGTTAACTATCAAGAATATTATAGCAGACGTAACAACTTGCGAATCACTGGCCTACAGGAGCAACCAGGCGGTGAAACATGGGAACAGATTTTAAGCAACGTAACTAATCTACTAAATAACAAGCTTCAACTACCCCTTGTAAATCTCGAGCGTGCTTACAGGGTGGGGCCAACTATGCTCTCCCACCTAGCTATCGTTGTGCGCTTTGAGACATTCAGCGACAAGGAAGCAACAGTGAGAAACGCAAAAAAACTTAAAAGAACAGGCATATATTCAAATGAAGATCTCTTTCCTGCTTCAATAGAAATCAAGAAGAAACAGTTTCCTCTAATGAAAAAGGATAAAGAGGATGGTACGCTATCCTTTTTTCAACGCACACGATTCGTAATAAGGGAAAGAACTGGCCAACGATGGTCATCTTCGGTGCCTGCTGCAGCTGTTCAGCCCAGAGGTGAGAGTTCAGTGGATATCGCACCCAATGTTTTCAGGTCTTGCCTTCTCCGAACTTCCGCGTAGTCGGAGCCACTCTACTCTAACACTTGGCTGCACATCCTTTTATTATATATATATATATATATATATATATATATATATATATATATATATATATATATATATATATATATATATATATATATATATCCTACTGTAGTTGTCACCAGAGGTTTTTAAGCGTTGTTGGCGCGCTGTTTTTTTTTTTGTCGGCCAGAGCAATCAGGATGGGTCGGCACCAGGGCGTGCATGACACCATCCCTGCTGGAGCCTAGAGCTGCCTACAAGCCGCCGGTGAGAGCCAGCCACACTGCCGACCCCAATCTTGTTGAATTTTTCTAGGTCAGTATTCTCACCGTCCAGCGCTTCAGGTTGAACAAAGCACGCCCAAAATCACGACGTTTCCTTCTCGTTCTCTTCGAGGAACTGTTGCTGCTTTGCGATAATCTCGGCCAGCTTGTCTATTCGAGACCTCGGTTCAGAGTAATTCTTGTTGATGAAGCTGTCAGGAGAGGTGATAATATTCTTTAAGATCTCCACTGCTCTCCCCATCTCGTTGAGTCCTTTGTTTTTTTACCGTCCAGCTTGTCATGTTCCTCAGTTGATGTCAGTATAATGTCTATTAATTCATCTTTGTTGATTCTTGCAAGTTGATTACGTTGAATCGTCCTTAGCTCGTACATTTTCTTAGATTGCTTATTGTTTGCCATGATACTCTCTATCTAGTTTGACATTTGCCACACAGCATACAGTTGTTTTGGCTGTACTTGTGACGTATCAGTGACGTAGCTTTGACGAAGAAACGCAGTGCGCCTGCGCTAGCGTGGGCCACCGAGTCCAGGGCAGGTCTTACTAATTAGGGTTAGTGCTCTCTTTCTTCAACATCAAAATATGCAGAGTTCATAAGAGTCTACTGTCACTAACCGACCCAAAGTAACCACTGGACATCCACATTACTTGTTCGTAAGCGTGCAGGCTAGAGGAGGCTTGTGTCCATCACAAGAGAGCTTCACCTTGCCGTGTTCACGTGTCAGCTACTACTACTACACACACACACACACACACACGCACACACACACACACACACACACACACACACACACACACACACACACACACACACACACACACACACACACACACACACACACACACACACACACACACACACACACACACACACACACACACACACACACACACACACGCACACACACACACACACACACACACACACACACACACACCCACCCACCCACCCACCCACCCACCCACCCACACACACACACACACACACACACACACACACACACACACACACACACACACACACACACACACACAGGTTGGTAGCTCGATCAGTGGTATTATGGTAACGTGTTGACCTGTCACTAGGCAGGCTGAGGTGCAAAGATTTCACTAATTATTTAATAGTTAGTGTTTTCCTTGAGCAAAAGGACGGGGTGTGTATGGTATAAAAGGCCATAGTTTTACTCATAGAGCGGTCTATAATGAGGTTTAAGCTCTCTCCAATAGAGTAGTGGTTGGCAATCACAAGTCTAATGCGTGATCCTTAAGCTCCTGGTGAATCTTATTCATACACGCACACGCACACGCACACGCATACGCACACGCACACGCACACGCACACGCACACAAGCATACGTACTCAAACACCTACTAATTACAGTACTTCACTAACATCTTTCAGAGGATGAAATGATAGACAAGAATGCATAGTAAAAGTGATTTATTTCCTTTCAAGAAACAGCCTTGCAAGCACATGTGGCACATGTGTTCATCGCTAAAGGCCACCAGTTGCCGGAAGGCTCACGATATTTCCTTATTACAATTTGTATTTAAGGAAATATCGTAAGCCTTTCGCTGGGCAACTTTCCACCAGTAGAATTGTAATTTACAATTCTTCTAGTGGAAACTTAATCATCTGAATTATCTCGTATCAGCTGCGTCTATGCAAACACAATAACAGTATATATATATATTTTTTAAACTTTTGCAGCGGCGGCTCTTACATCAGTACTTTTCCTTGTTGTGTGTTGGTCTGTATACTGGTATGTCTTACCCTATGTTATATTTGTTTTCATATGCTTGCATTCCTTCTTCTGTTTCCATTTAATCTTTTTGCTGCAATAGTCGTAGCAGCGCCGCCACCTTTTTATTTTACCTCCACTAGCTCCGGCATATACTGGCAAATGTAACCGTATGACACCTCCTCGTGCCCATCTGCGAAATAGCCATTATGGGCGAATACTAGTTTGTTTTCAAGCGTGTCTCCGTCAGGTTGAATCGGGTGCCAATATGGAACTCCTGTAGGTACAGGATCTCCATTTTCCCACTCCCAAGAACCCTCAGTCCTGGAGTCACTTCCTCCTAGCCAAAGGTCTTCTGACAAACCTGAAATGTTTAAACCAGACTTAACCTTGGAGCTCAATGTGGTGGTGGTGTTTTCACAAGACTGATGAGCATGTTTGCACACTTACCTAGTTGATAATGGACATAATTCCACAGACTGGAGAGTAAGGAACAATCATTGATGTGAGCTAAGTGTGGGGAGCCAGGAGCAAAATTATCTAATGATTTGCAGGCAATGTTTGCTTCTTCCCTAGAACAAAAAACACCAAAAAGAAGCATTAATGATCTATGACTGAGCAAAGCAGCTGATTGGGTACAGGTACCAGACAGGCACACAACCACCAAATCCTGTAGGGCGTAGGCCGTAATTATAGGAGTAAATCTTTACATTATATATGTATACGGAACTTTAAGATAAGAAAGTATGTCAGGGAAAGTAAGGAGTCACCAATTCCTCACCATGTCAACTTTGTATGATGGAATACTTGAATGCAAGTGTTGTGTAGAAAGACGAATCCGCCATTACAGGAAACTGCAAATAGTTAAGAAGGTAAACAACAATAACACATTCATCTATAAAATTATGTAAATGGTCTGCCTTTTCAAGGCTTTTGGAGTAATCGGTTAATTAATAAATAAATGACGAGTGCTTATTACCTTCTTTGGCAGAAGCGGTGTTGATAAGGGCCGCCACTCCAGCTGCCACCAGGACTGTTATCACCTTCATGGCTTCTATCCGACTGGTTGGTGGCGCCTTCCTCTCAACTTATATATATATATATATATATATATATATATATATATATATATATATATATATATATATATATATATATATATATGCTATGCTTTCACCAATATCCACTACGTAACACAGCTACTCATTCTAGTCTGTTATTGTTTGTGGTTTCGTCATAGAGAAAAAATTATGCCCACCCTGATTCTTAAACTAATTATAACATTTTGTCAACGTAAAGTAAGACATTCAGTAGTTCAATTACATATTCTAATTTGTATTTTATGACAAATCTGTGAAAATACAAATATCTAATATATGTATAACATCATATGTTATACAGATCTTTCAGTGTAGAAAGTCAAAAGGAACTGAAACTGAAGAAACTCTAAACTCCTATCGTGTATGACTGATATAACATAATTCTCTATGTGAATTCTGGTATATATTATGGAATTGTCTTTTTGCACTTGAGTTCGTTCAATAGGGAAATACCAGGTCACTTCAGGAACCAAACTCACATCTGCTGAATATACAGTCTCCTTTTGGAGGGGCGTTTAGAGAATTTCTAATGAGTTGTTTTGTGTAAGCTGGGTTTTATTTCATGGGAGAGAGGTGTTGTATTGAAGAGTTTTATCGAATTCTGTTCTAGTGTTGGTATCATTCTCAATCTATCATGTTTCTACTATGGGAGACAGGCAGCTGGATTCAGGGCAGCGTGGTTGAGACTTTGAGAGCAAACACACCTGTCGACTTTTGATAACGTAAGCAAACATTACGTCAGCACGGGGGCGGGTGGCTCTGTGGTACAGTGCTTGGCTTGTCACCTAAGGATTCAAAGTTCGATCCCGGTAGCTTCTTGGTGAGAGGGACAGCGCTCTCTCGTTAACCCTAGCAGAGCTAAATGGTCTATGATTATCTAGTTCAGGGAGATCGTCCAAATTTAAAGCACGTCTGCATCTTTGCTTTCTTCGTATGTATCTAACGCACATTCCACATGTATAGCTTGCATGGTGTACAGACAGCGGGCTGAAAACAATAAACTACATTAAGCATACGAAAATTTAAAATCAATTAAATAATCCCCTCGAGCTAGGTAGCTATATATCATATAGTTCTGCTAGGGTTAACGAGAGAGCGTTATCCCTCTCATCAAGAAGCTGTCATGAGCCAGGATCGACCTCACAACCTTTAGGTCACGAGCCGACCACTGTACCACAGAGCCACACGGACCCCAAGCATACGAAAAAGTATAAATAAGAGACAAGATTAAAGCAATTCATCATTTGAAGTATAGCCTACATGGATTTTCTTCGCTCGTTGCACCTTGCAGGCGGCTATAGAGGGCTTCGGATGATAAAGAAAATAATCAGTAACATTAACGTGATAAGGATGGAATTGATACTTCATTATAGGTAATGCCACGGTTAAGTAAAAACGTTAGTCGTTGTTTGTATATTTGGAAGCTTCTTTATCTTGCTGATCCCATATGGAGAGTTGTGGCAAGAAGGGATGCTGTGTATTGGACGAGGCTCCCCTATCATCATTTATCATTTTTTCGTCACACTTAGCCATTTTGAACATTTGTCACGCAGCATTGCCTCGTGTACGTGTAGCAACATTGTGTTTTGCTTTTTGAATAGATTTGGTTATTGTACTAAACATTTTTCCTACGAACACGTACCAAAGAGTCACAGTTGAATGTGTCACGATTGATATGATTGAACAAACTATTCAGCCATAGTTATTACATTATATTGGTCATTATACATACACTACATCAACATGTGGTGCTGCATACACACTACAGCATCATGTGATGTTGCATGTACACTACAGCAGCATGTGGTGTTCTTTATACACTACGATATCATGTGGTGTTTTTTATTCACTACGACATCATGTGGCGTTCTTTATTAACTACGACATCATGTGGTGTTTTTTATTCACTACATCATGTGGTGTTCTTTATTCACTACGACATCATGTGGTGTTCTGTATACATTACGACATCATGTGGTGTTCTTTATAGACTACAACATCATGTGGTGTTCTTTATACACTACGATATCATGTGGTGTTCTTTATACACTACGATATCATGTGGTGTTCTTTATAGACTACAATATAATGTGGTGTTCTTTATACACTAAGGCAGCATTAAGAAGTCAGTATACTGGATGAAAGGAAGGAAGGGAGTTGCAGGATGGTATCAAACCGATGCCACAGCGAGAGTGAGGAGAATGTGCGTGTTAGATGTATGGAAGAAGGCAAACTATGATGGGGATACTAATGGTGTTCCCTGCCTCGCCTCGCCCTGTCTGTACCTCACACCACCAAGCAAGGAGATTGACAATCATTATATCTTCCGAAGATGGATATTTTATTTGCGTTTGATTTGATGCTACAAATATGACGTTAAGAAATGGAAGCATTGAAGTTGACTTGTAATCCAATTGGGTGAGTCCGTTGTTTTGTACAGACCCACCTCTACCTTGCCCATCAAGCTGCGTCACCATCAAGCCATGCTGCACCTCCACCCAGTACTTGCCAACACAATTCCTTGAATTGGACTCCTTTCACTACATTCTACAGAAGTTGACATATGAACCTTTGGGCAATTTCTTCCTTTTCATCAGCGAAGTAACCATTTTTGGAGAGGGAGAGACTCCTTTCTATGAATGGAAAGTCTGGCTGCCCTGGAAACCAGAAGGGCACGCCCATCGGCACCTCCGCACCAGTGGAGTCCCACCTGAAGGTGCCCGTAGCATCCAAGGTGGTGGTGCCGCCAAGCCAGTAGTCCACGACTGGATCTGTAATAGGATAGTTGGAGGATAAGTAAGACAAAGAAAGGAAAATGTCACAGCATTGTGTTAAAAAGTAGCTTTCTCACTTATGTTTATGTACAGTTATTGTAAAAGCCACACTGTACACACAAGCTCAAGGCGACTCAAGTTACAAGGATGGTATCACTCACAATTCTCATCCTTAAGGTACTTCCCCAGTAACGAAAACTGGTTGCAGCTTTCTACGCGGGCCAGCGCTGCCATCTTGCCGTTGGGAAGTGCCATGTCTTGGCAGTACCTCATGGCTGCATTCCTGTCAAGCACTCTTTGTTAATATAGAGAGTGGTGCTGCCTCCTTCTCCTAAGTATCACAAAGCTATTTAGACACTTTGAAATCCAGGATACAATCGGTTCAGCGTCATGAGGAGCCTGGCAGCGTGTCTGTGGTGGTGCCGCGACAGATTCTAGGACCAAAGTACGTATGAAAATAGTTCGTATGCATAAAGTTCGTACGCAATTGTTCGTAAGCAAATGTTCGTAAGGGATAAAGTTCGTTTGAAAAAAGTACGTACCAAAAAGTTCGTACGCTAAAGTTCGTATGCAGATGTTCGTATGGTACGTATGTACCTATGTAAAATATTCATAACGGCCTAACCTAACCTAACCGATCCTAACGCGACGAACATTTTTCTAACGAACATTGGCACGACGAACATTTAACCTTATGATTTTTTTTTTCCATTACGAATTTTTTCCATATACGAACTTTTGCCATGACGAACTTTATATCCTACGTACTTTATCCTGACGTACTTTAGGCAAATGAACTTTATCTTACGAATTATTGCCCTACGAACTTTTTCTATACGAACTTTTGTCCGGAACCCGCCGCGACACCTCCCACGCACACTCAGCATTATATACTATGTAAAGTGTTAATATTTACTCTGTTATTGATACTGTTTTAATGTGTATATATGGAGTTTGCATATATAACGTATAAACACTCACCAGCTAAGTTCCTCATCGGGAATCAGGTAACAGGCAGATCCCACTAACTCGAAATCAGCTTCGCAGGCTGTCGAAAGAGACGGCAGGTGAGGAGAGGAAGTCAAGGATGTCTTGCAGAGCAAGGGACAAGGGAGAAGAAGGGAGCT
>JAXIVD010000218.1:123621-146121 GCA_036785275.1 Cancer borealis | reverse complement strand
TCTCTCGCTAAACAAAATTTTTTTTTTCTGCCAGCCAGCTGATAGGAGACGATAAGTTTTTCTTCTTGCTGTGCTGATTCTCATGAAGCCGAATTCAAGGAAGTACTGGCGTTCTGGGACGTGCCAGCTGCCACATCAGTCATGTCATCATCATCATCAGTATCATCATCATCTTCATCATTAGCAAAACTACCAACTACTATAATTTATACCCTGCCTTCTCTTGCCATTATGTTGTCAATTCATCTGTTCGGTGCATGACATATGCCGCTTCTGCCCACATCTTTCTATTTAATTGTGTTCAAGATGTGTTCAACTTTGATGCTATCTTCCTATCTCTCCATTCCTCTTTAGACACTTTTCGTAAGACTCCAGGGCCCGTATTCATAAATAATCATGACGTTTTTAAGAGTAGCATACAACTGCAACCGTTTGTTTATCGTAGCTACTCAAAGCCTACTGTAACTCATTTATTTTGGTGTGTTAAAATACTCAATTACTCATCAGTACGGCCGTGTCTCACTGTTTACATTCCAACTACAATTTAAAATGAACAAAAAACCGTAAGATTTCCTCAATATAACTTCATAGTTAGATAATAATATTAAGTGTATACATATATTTGTAGTTTACGTATATCAAGAAAGATAGACAACAATTTTTTTGTTTATGACGTCTTTGTACCGATGGATTCGAACGCTTTACAAACAAGTTCTGTTATCTGTCAACGCCGCCATTACCAGCCAAGAAAGTGTCAAAGAACCTTCATCGACTTGTTGATCGGTCTAACGAGGCGACCTTTCACCTCATCACATTGATTGGCGAGAGGAAACAGGTGATCCGAGCCAAGTTTTCTTCAATCATCACCTCTGAACGTAAGAAAACTTTTAGTCATAGAAAGCATTTGATATCTTCTAAATTAACACAACATAGCTTGGGTCTCTTAGCTGGCCTAACATTACTACCGTATTAAATTATTGTTTCCACGATAGTAAAGAAAATGTGATATTTTTACTTCATTATATATGCAAGTACACTCGTAGATAGAGTCTGAAACAATCACTCGGGTAATGTCTGTTCTAAATATAGATTTGGGAATTCCTTGAAGTACTTTGACAGTTCGTTTCACAATGTGTCGGATACAATGTTTACATAGCATGTACAAGACGCTCATGTATATATCTCTGCTATATAGAATACCTATTTGCAAGACGGTAGTGTAAATAGACTTTTAAAACATGCGCGCGATGGTCGTGTATCATGGATACAAAGTTCCTGATGCTGCAGCCAAGATATCCCTGACAGATGTAAACCATACCCTTTCCAAAGTTCCTGCGGCTCTCTCGACGGTCAAACACCTCAGCTCACTGGAATGTCACTCCACCTGGAATAGTACGCTTGGTGATGCCCTCCGCAATACCTGTATGAAGGTTCCTGATGCTGCAGCCGAGATATCCCTGACAGAATCAGACAGATCATCAGATCAAGGATGTGGAAACAAGAGATGGAAGAGAAAGTAAGTCTAAAGCTATACAAGGAGTGGAGAAAAGACATAGGAGGACAGGACAATATCTACGACAACAGGGAAGCTGCCGCTATACTCTTCAGATGCAGAACCAACAATATAGACTTGGGAGACCGAAAAAGATTTGTGAATGCGACAACAGAGTGTATCATGTGTGGTGCTCCAGTTGAAGATCTAAAACACTTTATTCTGTTCTGTATAGGTTACAACGAAGTGAGATCAGGACATCCAGCCCTGCAGCAACCATACCAGGAAAACACAGACATTATAATAGGACAGACATTATTTGATAACAGTGACATTGAAACAACAAAAGACATTTTGTACAAATTTTGGACAATAAGACAAAGAGAGAAAAACAATTTACAAAACCAATGAAAATACATATAATAGTGAACACATAAGCCCAGACCGCAAGAAGATACATCAGGAAGTGCCGATTCAACAGGCAAGACTTCCGACAACTACCTAAACCTAAAACCTAAAACCTGTAAACATACCCTTTCCTAAGTTCCTGCGGCGCTCTCGACGGCCAAACGCCTCATCTGACTGGTTTGTCACTCCACCTGGAATAGTACGCTTGGTGTGTCCTCCGCAATACCTGTATGGGTCTGTACCGCAGTGACTCTTCCCCTCAGCCGTAGATAGGAAAAAAAAAAAAAGTCCCGCGTCGTAGATATGAGCCTCATCCGCCTCCGTCAGGGCCACACAACATCTGATCTGATCTGACAACACTTACTGCCCCTCCGTTTCCAAGCCCATTGCCGTTGTGGAGGGGCTTAGGGATCAGATATTGAGGTCTGATGCTGCAAAGTTTTGGACTTCAATGTCTGGTCCAACCAATTTTCGCTTTGCCTTTTTCTCTTTCTAAGTTAACTTCTCCTTGTTTCATCTATCTAATCTTCTTAACCTCTTACTATCCCCTTCCCGCCTGTGAGTGTCTCATAGGACATCGCCAGGGCTCATAGGGCCCTTCAACACACCGTCATCCACCTCACCTGTGCCTTCCTACGGAGGACAGATCAACTACCTCGCCTGTGATAGCATCATAGGACATCACCAGGGCTCATAGTGTTCCCCAAGGGATCCTCGCAGCCCTAAAACAACAACAACAACAACATTGTTTGGTCCTTCCTTCCGAAGTTGAAGTTCCCAACAGCAGCAGCAGCGGCGGCTTCCTAGCGTCCCACAGTGATAGTGAAGGGAGGTGAACAGCCCCGTCCCGTCCCGTCCCGTCCCGTCCAGACAGACTAACAGGTACACCATGGAGGCTGTGTTGAGTTGAGGCGTTGTGTGATTAGGTAAGGTTTAGTTTGGTTAGTTAAGGTTTAGGGTAAAACTGGAGAATAGGTCCGTGTCGCGTACAAGCACGAAACTGACATATCAGTTAGAAGACTCGGTAGTGGTTCCAGAAACGTAAAAAAAATGAGGTGCTCACTTCTAGTGTGGCCGTAATAGCACTCGAAAGTGTGGCGATCCTCACCAGTTTCTAAGTCCAGCGAGCTCCCTCACCGTCACCCCGATTCCCCCCCCTCCCCCCCCATCCCCTCCAACAAGCTTGGGGGAGCCTGGGGAATCGGGGGCTTTGGGGGGGGATGAAAATTAAGCGAAATATGGCCGTTAGAAAAAAAAAAAAAAAAAAAAAAAAAATCGCAATTTTTTTAACCTAACAATCTAGCAGGGGTGGGCGCACCCCCCACTACTAACCTAACCTTAACCTAACCTAACCTAACCTGAACCTAACCAGGGACGGCCCCGCTAGGACATTAACCTAACCTAATCTAGCAGAAGGAGCTGCATCCCCCCTGGAATCCCAGGACCTCCAAAATCAGATCAGTGTTTACTTTACACAGGGAGGGAGCTCGCTGGACTTAGAAACTGGTGAGGATCGCCACACTTTCGAGTGCTATTACGGCCACACTAGAAGTGAGCACCTCATTTTTTTTACGTTTCTGGAACCACTACCGAGTCTTCTAACTGATCTGTCAGTTTCGTGCTTGTACGCGACACGGACCTATTCTCCAGTTTTACCAGGTTTAGTTTAGGGTGTGGGGTGGCTCTGTGGTTACAGTGCTTGCCTCGTCACCTAAAGGTTGAGGGTTCGATCCTAGGTGACGGCAGCTTCTTGCCGCTCTTGCCTTAACCCTAACACAACTGTGTGGTCTAGAGCGTGGCGCGTGGCTCTCTGTGTACTGACCTTCACCATTGTTGCAGGTATCGAGGCCAGAGTCCAAGCCGGCTGCCCTGCTTAGCACTGACCGGGCTTGCTGCGGCTTCCCCGAGGGTTCCTGCAGGACCAGCCATGGCGTGTGCTGCTGGGAGTAGTGCTGCAGTGGAGGCTGTGAGGCCGGGCAGCAGCATGAGTGGCCGGGAGCAGCAGGATCAGTCTGCCTCAGGTGTGGGGAGGCGCAGGTGTGATGGCAAGAATCACCTTGAGGCAGGCAGCTCCGTCCACAAAGGAAAGAACAAGTTTGAGTGTCAGCAGTGTGATAAAACTTTTAAATGCAAAAGTATACTTGAGAAACACACCCTGACACACAGTGGTGTTAAAAATCATGAATGTAAAGAATGTGGGAAAACATTTACCCAAAAGTCTACCCTCACCAGACACACCCTGACACACAGTGGTGTTAAAAATCATGAATGTGAAGAATGTGGGAAAACATTTACCCGAAAGTCTCACCTCACCAGGCACACCCTGACACACAGTGGTGTTAAAAATTATGAATGTAAAGACTGTGGGAAAACATATACCCAAAAGTGTAACCTCGCCTATCACACCCTGACACACAGTGGTGTTAAAAACTATGAATGTAAAGACTGTTTGAAAACATTTACCCTAAAGTCTAACCTCACCAGACACACCGTGACACACAGTGATGTTAAAAACTATGAATGTAAAGACTGTGGAAAAACATTTACTCAAAAGTCTAGCCTCACCAGCCACACCCTGACACACAGTGGTGTTAAAAACTATGAATGTAAAGACTGTGGGAAAACATTTACCCTAAAGTCTCACCTCACCGCACACACCCTGACACACAGTGGTGTTAAGAAATATGAATGTAATGACTGTGGTAAAAGATTCTTTACTCTTTATGATCTCGATCTACACATGTTTAGACACACTGGCTTGAGGGAGTTCAAGTGTGATGTTTGTAAGAAATGTTACAAGACAAAGAAGGATATTCGCCAACACATGAAGATACACTTTTGAGTTGATGTGTTGTGTGGACAAGTGTGGAGGTGGTTACAGGTGAGGGTGTTACACTGTATTATGTACAGTACTCCAGGTGGTTACAGTGTTACACTGTACTATGTACAATACTCCAGGTGGTTACAGTATTACACTGCACTATGTACAGTACTCCAGGTGGTTACAGTGTTACACTGCACTATGTAGAGTACTCCAGGTGGTTACAGTGTTACACTGCACTATGTACAGTACTCCAGGTGGTTACAGTGTTACACTGCACTATGTAGAGTACTCAAGGTGGTTACAGTGTTACACTGCACTATGTACAGTACTCCACGTGGTTACAGTGTTACACCACTATGTACAGTACTCCAGGTGGTTACAGTGTTACACTGCACTATGTACAGTACCCCAGGTGGTTACAGTGTTACACTGCACTATGTACAGTACTCCAGGTAGTTACAGTGTTACACCACTATGTACAGTACTCCAGGTGGTTACAGTGTTACACTGCACTATGTACAGTACCCAAGGTGGTTACAGTGTTACACTGCACTATGTACAGTACTCCAGGTGGTTACAGTGTCACACCACTATGTACAGTACTCCAGGTGGTTACAGTGTTACACTGCACTATGTACAGTACCCAAGGTGGTTACAGTGTTACACTGCACTATGTACAGTACCCAAGGTGGTTACAGTGTTACACTTGTAGTGACGACGCAAGTTTACCATAAAAATATGTACATTTTCTGTAATTCACTTTTTGTACATTTTCTATAATTTACTTTTTATTTTTTATATTGTAAATAAATTTTATTTTATTTCTATTACACTTTATATATATTTATTGTTTTATAAAATCAAAAATAACAGAACCATTCCATAAATACTTGTTCAGGTCACCAGTAAATTTACATGACTACCCCAATAAAATTTTGTCACATCAGGAAACTAAATGGTTGTTTCTATAACCATTACTCAGCACATTAAGAACACTCAACTAATATGGTCTAGCACAACAGACTATATATTGGTAACCCAGAGCGGCTTTTGCCAGCGCCAAACTCTAAGGGCGCCTCCTCCTGGTTTGTGAGCCTGCGCTGGTAACCAGTCCAGTGTATTCGCTCACTAACCCCTCTCACAAAAAGTTACGCCTCTTGGAGTTCGTGTAACTGAGTTTGAGGATTGGGAGAATTCACACTTCACATGTGTGAATGCCATCTGCTTCCTGCGCTGTTAGCGCAACCCTCCCTGGCACCTTCCATGCCTCCCCCTAGACGCCTTTCCTGCGTCTGCAGCGGCCTCAAGCGCCCTTTGCGCGGCCCCTACGCCTCGTGGCTGGCGGGCTGCCTGCCACCCGTGTGGAAGGAAGCTGACATTCGGCCCATCCCCAAGCCGAGGGAGCCCACCAAGCTCAGGCCCATCTCTCTCCTCAGCTGCACGGCCAAAACGGCTGAGAAGATGGTGCTGGCTCGGCTGCAGTGGCGGGTGGGGCCCCTGCACCAACACGTGTTCGGTTACACCCGCGGCGTGAGTACGGCTGGCAGCTTACTCACTCTGCTGGCCCAGACCAACCACCACCCCACCGTCGTCGTCTTCCTGGACCTGGAAAAGGCATTCGAGCTGGCCAGCCCTCACGCCATACTCACCGCGCTCGTGGAAAAAGGCGTGCGAGGAAAACTGCTGGCCTGGCTCCGGGACTACTTACTCCACCGCCGCGCCAGGGTGAAGTTCCACGGCCTGAGGTCGAGCCTCCACGAGCTGGAGAATGGGACGCCACAGGGCGGCATCCTCAGTCCCTTCCTCTTCAACCTCTTGATGGAGCAGCTGGTGGCCCTGCCCTTCCACGAGAGAACCGTCCTGCTGAGCTACGCCGATGGCCTTGCCCTCGTGGTCACTGGGAGGGGCAACAAGCTCAGGAGGATGCAGCAGGCGCTCAACTTCATCAGCGGGATGTGCGAGGAGTTGGGGCTCAAGATCTCGGCCGAGAAGTCCCGGGCCATGATGGTGAAGGCAGCGGACCCAGCGTGGCAGCTCCACGTCCAGGGAGTTGGGTTGGCTTGGACTGACTCCTACCAGTACCTCGGGGTGTGGGTTGACAAGCGGCTGTCCTTCACGGCCCACGTCGCCTACCTGAGGGAAAGGACGCAGGCCAGGCTGAACGCTATGCGGGCCATGACACGCCTCACTGCGGGCGCCACGTTCTCTGTCCTGCGCCTGTACTACGTGCATGCGGTGCGGTCCCTGGTGGACTACAGCGCTCCTGTCCTCATCGTGCTCTCACCCAGCCAGCAGGAGCGACTGGAGGTGCTGCAAAACGCCGCCATGAGGACCATGCTGGGGGCACTGAGGTGGTCCAGCGCGTGCGTCATGCAGAGCGAGACCGGTCTGGTGCCCTTCACCACCCGAGTTGAGCAGATCGTGGCCTGCCACGTGACCAGGGTGCTGCAGCGTGACGAGGAGGGCGTGGCGCAGAGGAGACTGCGACTGGCGATGACGCAGGGCGCCGAGGTCCTCCGCCACAACCCGTGGCTGCTTCGGTCCGCGCTGGCAACCTGCTGCCTTGCCCGCACGGATAACGGACCCGAGCCGCAGCCAGACCTCCCTGCCCCCACCTACCGCTTCCTTAATTTTCTCCACACTTATTGGCTGTAGGAAGAAGATAGGGACGAGTAGTAGTTATGCAGATTTACCTAGAAATATTTATTTTTTCAGAGAGAGAGAGAGAGAGAGGGAATGATTGAATTTGTTAGCTACTTTTTATTTACATTATTCAACAATTATTATATTTATTAATTAATTGGTGTTGTATTTTAAACTCGCGGGAACTAAACATTGAAAACCTACTAATGCAACTTTTAAACTACCATTTTTCTTCGAGATTTATATTCATGGTAATTATTTTCTGAAACTGACTTGGAAAATATATATAAGAAAAAAATGTTTTTTTAAATTGTTTTGATATACTTCGTTGCTTCTAAATAAAATAAAATAAATATAAAATGTTTGTTGACAACAGAACAACCTCTGTCCGAAACCATTAATCAAGAATATAATCCACACCTTAAATATCAAACAATATTAATAATATCTACATTATAAATACACTCAAAATAATGGTAAATAAAGTAATTTAAATATTTGTGGGTTAATATATATAGAAGTTAATATAGAGGTAAAGTTTACTGTATAATAAAGGCGGGGTCAGAGTCGCCACCCGAACAAGTGTCAAGAGACTGAAGGAGGAAGGAAGGAAAGATTTTTTTTAATACTATAGAATGGGTTTGTTTTCCAAGAGTCCTTCCAAGAGTCCTAAAGACCAGGTGAGTGAAGGCTTAACACACACATACACACACACACACACATGTACATACACACACACATACACACGTACATACTACATACACACTTTACTTTAGGTAAATACTCACACACTTTTTAAGTTGGCAGTGCTTACAGGTACGGCAGCCGACGTGCCTAACTTTTGGGAATTATATTATAAAAACTTAAGGTATTATTGCAGTTTCAACCAATGCACGTAACTCTAAACTATCTCAGTCTAAGGCACACAACTCAGTCACTACTTTCCATGTTTAATATCTATGCACTGTTTAACTGTGACTGGCGTGCCTTCAGATCCGTGCTGCCCTTATACATCTACCAGTACCTCCTCGCATAGTCTAAGTCTAGTATAATGTGCAATTAAAGGGTAGCCAACCAGGTGAGTAAACCAGGTGAGATGACACTGTTAGGAGCATTTCTAGCCCCATATTACACTGGAAAATTAATAATAAGATCGGGACAGTTAAAATAGTGTCGGAGCGGTTAGGTTAGGTCCAAGGGGGACGCAGCCCCCTGATCAGGATAGATTTCTGGTTGTGTTTGAACCGTGTCCTAGCGGGGGTGTGGGGGTGTTAGGTTAGGTTAGGGTTTTATTTATTTATTTATATTAATTTATTTATTTATTGGTATTATTGCAGTTTCAACCAATGCGCGTAACTCTAAACTGTCTCAGGGTCTAGATGACACTGTTAGGAGCATTTCTAACCCCATATTACAGTGTCGGAAATTAATAATAAGATCGGAATGGAGTTTCAAAGATTTACCTCAATTTTAGCTGGGATCCAGGTGAGGTTGGGTCCAGGGGGGGCGGGGGTTAGGATAGGTTTGTGGTAGTGTTGGAACAGTGTCTTAGAGGAAGGGAGGATGAGGGGGTCCAGGTTAGGTTTGGTTAGGTTAGAATAGTATCCTAGCGGGGTGGTCCAGGGGGAGGATGCAGCCTCCTCCTCCCTGGGTAGCATAGGTTTCTGGTTGTTCAAACAGTGTCCTAACGCGGAGGTTGAGGTAAGGTTAGGTTAGGTTAGAATAGTGTCAGCGGTGTGATCCACACTATAATATGGGGCTAGAAATGCTCCTAACAGTGTCATCTAGACCCTGAGACAGTTTATAGTTACGTGTGCTGTATTGGTTGAAACTGCAATGATACCTTTTCCTTATAAGTTTACTGTCTGCCTGCTCATTTTACGAAGTGCTTACAGATACGGCAGCCGTACCCCATTGTCATCCACTATTGGTACGGCAGCCGTACCCCGTTGTCATCCACTATTGGTACGGCAGTGCCGGCGTCACCCAACGTGTTCACATTAAATTTGACATTTTCATCGTAGAAAGAGTTTCAAAAACACTTAAAAAGTTATCAACAAAATAATCTGCTATTGGTACGGCAGTGTGCCTTATTATTTACCTGGTAAAGTATCTTTGAAGTTATGTTATGTTAGGTCTGATTGTATAAGCTTTTTACCCAAAAGTTAGGCACGTGCTGTATCTATAAGCGAGGACTATGATTTTAAGGCACTCGTTTCATTATGGTTAGGTTTGGTTATATAAGCTTTTTATATTTTGTTACTCAAAACGGTAAAATTTTACATCCTCACCATAATGGCGTTTGTTTACATCACCATCTTGGGATTGCACCTCGTCCAACACTCTACTTTTGGTCATAGAGAACGTTTGATAGCTTCTATATTAACCTAACCTAACTTAACCAAACCTTAACCTACATTGACAAATAACAGAACCTTGTTTAAACCAAACTAAACTTTATTTTCCAAAGAGAAGGTCTCACAGAAAACATTGAATATCTCACTAACTAACAATTTGCGACGGAAATGTAATTAAGAAAACCTCAAAATGCATCAGGTAGTGCAAAAATATAACCCTGAATTCTCTTGAGCATTGTGGTGAAGATGTAAAATAAAACCAACAAAAGTTAGGCACGTGCTGCACCTATGAGTGAGCACTATGAGGATACGGCTGCCGTACCTGTAAGCACTACCTTGTTTGTTTTCCTTATAAGTTTAATGTTACGTTTCTCACCTATTGTTGTTGTTGTAGTTGTTTTTGTTGTTTTAGCACGTGTGTGTGTGTGTGTGTGTGTGTGTGTGTGTGTGTGTGTGTGTGTGTGTGTGTGTGTGTGTGTGTGTGTGTGTGTGTGTCCCCTCCCCTCTCCCCCCAGTACGTGAGATGCATACAGAGGCAGCAACAGGTAGGAGAAAAAAAATCTGGTACACGACACGCGATACTTATTATAATTATTTGTGACACTACATTTATTGTGACTTAACCTGACCTCTTTTCTCCCTCCCTCGCAGGTCAATGAATGGTGCCACAAGATCAGGAAGGAAGGATATGTCCTCGACCGACAGATACGATGTACGTCTGTGTGTGTGCGCGCGTGTGTGTGTGTGTGTGTTTAGTTAGTTGTTGTACGTATACATTAAAAGAGTTATGTTCGTACTGTCCGGTCTGTCACCAAATCTATTATCCAGTTTGCTTTTGAAATCATGAATATTTGTTGCATTAGTTACTTCTGCATCAAGTTTATTCATTTATTCATTCCTTCTTTCTGTGTTTCTAAATGGGAAGATGTGTTTTTTGTATGTCTCTCTTGCATGTAGTTCTTTTCATTATGTTCTGTTGGTGTTCTGTTGTTCTGTTGTTGTTCTGTCCTAACACACAAACAGATCAACTCTATCTATTTATGCCACACCTTCCAGTGCTCTATACACTGTTATTAAGTCTCACCTTTCTCTTACTTCCTCACGAGTTGCGAGTTTCAACCTAAAAAGTCTTTCTTAATAAGGGAAATGTGTCAGACTTGGAGTTATTTTTGTAGCTGTTCTTTGTAATATTTGTCAATCTTCTTTATATCTTTCTTGTGATCAATTTGTTAATCATCTCTTCGTTCCGATATTTGAAAGTCATTCTTATATTTCTCAGCAGCTGATATGTATGTATGTTCTGTGATTGTATTAATGTTTCCCTGGTGACAAATTATCTGTAATCTATACTCACAAAGTCATTCCACTACTAACTATTTCCAACACTTGAAACTTTGTGGGATTAAACTCCAGCTCACAAAGTTTACTCCATCTGTCAATCTTATCTAAATCCTTTTGTAAATGTTCACAGTCCTCTTGACTTTTTATTTTCCTGAGTAATTTGTCATCATTTGGAAATAGACTCCCACTCCCTCCGTCACATCACATCATTTACACAGACCATTCTACAGTGGTGTATCCATCCTTCCATCCTTCCATCTTTCCATCCTTAAGCCTATCCTCATTTACACAGACCATTTTACAGTGTGTCCATCCTTCCATCCTTCCATCCTTCCATCCTTAAGCCTATCTTCATTTACACAGACCAAAAACATCACTGGCGCCAATACTGACCCACTTTTTACACTGCATTCTCACTTCTGTTCTTTTATCACTGTTCTCATTTCTCTGTTGGTCGAAAAATGTTCCATCTATTTGTGTATGTGTGTGTGTGTGTGTGTGTTCCATCCTTCCATCCTTCCATCCTTCACAGCCATTCAGAGGGAGGAGGAGAAGGCGAAGAAGACTTTAAAGGAAGCCGCCAAGAAAGGAGACAAGGATGTGTGTCGTGTGTTGGCGAAGGAAGTTGTCCAGGCGAGGAAGACTGTCGGGCGCATTTATACCAGTAAAGCTCACCTCAACTCTGTACAAAACCAGATGAAGGCACAGCTGGGTGAGTACAGGAAAGGGGAGGGTGTGGTAGAGGTGTGGTGAGATGTGATATTTGTGAAAGAAGTGGTTTGTAGAATGTGTATTGAATGTTGAAGGAAGGAAGGAAAGGAGAGATAGATAAAAGAGAGTTAATAGTAAGGAATAGGGGAAGTATATATATGTGTGTGTGTGTGTGTGTGTGTGTATATATGTGTGTATATATATGTCTATATATATGCAATTGAACCAAAGAAATGAGAGAAAAAAAACACACAAACTTATATAACGTTTCTTCCCTTCACACACACACACACACACACACACACACACACACACACACACACACATATGTACACAGCCACCCTACGCATAGCCGGGGCACTCTCACAGTCAACAGAGGTCATGAAAGCCATGCAAGAATTAGTCAAGCTGCCCGAGATCAGCAAGACGATGCAGGATATGAGTCGGGAAATGTGCAAGGCCGGAATCATGGAGGAGATGCTTGAAGATACCATGGACACACTTGAACCTGAGGAGATGGAGGAGGAGGTGCAGGCCGAGGTAGACAAGGTATGTACTGCTGGAGGAGGAGGAGGCGGAGGAGGAGGAGGAAGGAGTGTAGTAATAAGTTCAATTCCCTCTTCCTCCTCCTCTTCTTTCATTCTACTCTTCTTCCATCTTCTCCTTCCTTCCTTCCTCTTCTCACTCCTCTTCCTCTTCTACATCACACACACACACCCACACAAACACATCCACACAAACACACACACACATAACCTCCGAACCACACACTGCAAAGCCTAACCTAAGATACACCCCCCCACATCACCCCTCACCCCCTTACCCCCCCACACCCTCTCACCCCCCTCCTCCCTTCCAGGTGTTATGGGAGATCACGGCCGGCAAGCTTGGTGAGGCGCCAGAGATGGTGCGCGATGCCTTACCCTCCCAGCCTGTTGGAGGTGCTACAGCTCTTGTCTCGGAGGAAGAGGAGGAGGAGCCTGGGGAGGAAATGGAGGCAATGCGAACCAGACTGGAGGCACTGAGAAGCTGAGTGTGAAGGGAGGCAGTGGTAGCGGTGTGGTAGTGGTGGTGGTGGTGGTGTGGTAGTAGTAGTGGTAGTGGGTGTATGGCTTTAGATTCTGTTAATTTATTTTATTTTTTTTTTTTTTTATATATATGTTTTGATTTATTCTCTCGCTCTGTCTCTCTCTCTCGATTCTCTCGCTCTCTCTCTCGATTCTCTCTCTCTCTCTCTCTCTCTCTCTCTCTCTCTCTCTCTCTCTCTCTCTCTCTCTCTCTCTCTCTCTCTCTCTCTCTCTCTCTCTCTCTCTCTCTCTCTCTCTCTCTCTCTCGTACGTTTTATACATCAATATCTGGACCCATGTTTTTTTTTTAATTAATTTATTTATTTTTTTATTATTATTATTATTATTATTATTTATTTATTTTTTTTTTTTTACTCAAACTATGACAAAAAAAAAAAAGTACCGAGAAATAACGAGGAAGTAGAGGATGAAAAGTATTTATCTATCTGTGAAGAACTCTATTATTATTATTATTATTATCATTATTATTATCATTATTATTATCATTATTATTATTATTATTATTATTATTATTATTATTCTGTTTATGTCTACAGTGGAATTGAAAGAAGAAGAAGAAGAAAGAAAGAAAAAATATATATAGAATTAATGTTTTCTGCCTATCACATAACTACACACACACGTAAATATTTCTTTCTATTCATGTATAGACTCATTAATTATCTTTAGAGTAATAAAAAAAAAAAAAAAAAAAATAAGAGGCAGATTTAGAGGCTTTAACTTAAAAAAAACACACACAAAAAAAAAAAAGCTTGATTTCATAGTTTCATGCAATTCATTAAGTTCAATCATTAGCCCAAAATATTAACGTCGGTAATTAGCGGTTTGGTGGGTCAGGTTTGTGTATGAGATAATGATGTTGTTTTTATCTATAGTGATCTTGTAATTCACTTTTATATATCCTCACCACCTTATGTATTGCTGTTCTTCATTGTATTACTATGACTACAAGGGAAGGTACAAAGAAATGTCATTATAAAAGTGTGTTCATTCTGTACTGTTGATGTGTTATTCACTCTTGTTGTTGACGTCGCTATAAGGATACAGTACACACAACCTCATTACATAAATTATATCATATCCTATTAAGATTATTATTATTATTATTATATATCACGTCCTCGCTACTCTCCTAGAAAGTACGAGGATGTGGGAGACGGTTTTGGAAAAATTTTAAAAAGTTTCGAGAAGTTTTTAAAAGATTTCGAAGTTTTTAAAAGATTTCGAGAAGTTTTTAAAAAGTTTCGAGAAGTTTTCAGAAAGTTTTAGAAAGTTTCGGAAAGTGTTGCAAGGTTAGTCTAGTCGTGGAGGTGTGTTGATGGTCCTCTGTTGGTGTTTTGTAAGCATAGATTTAAGTTAGGTTAGGGTTAGTTTTATTATTATTATTATTATTATTATTATTATTATTTTTTTTTTTTTTATCTGTGATCATACCTTCCTCCGCCCCACCATTGCTTGTGTACGCTGATGATGGTGTGTACGTGTGTGTGTGTGTGTGTGTGTTTCCCTAGCAATGCCTTAAAATGTATTAGGTGTGCGTGTGTGTGTGCGTGCGTGTGTGTGTGCGTGTGTGTGTGCAAGTTTAGAGGGAAAGATAGTGATGATGAAGTTACAAAATAATCTAACATAATAATAATGATGATGATGATGATTATGGATAGATTTCAAAACCAATAAAAAAAATAAAAAAAATAGGTGAAGTAGACCTTTTAATAATAGATGATAGTGAGGATGACAATGAATGAATGATGACAAACAGATAGTGATAACTCTTCTGAACTATACCTTTCAATCGTCTATACAAACCACACTTAATCGAGACACTTATACAGACAGAGTGAGTGATGTTCGAAATACGCTCATAGCATCAGAAACTATATGTGTGTGTGTGTGTGTGTGTGTGTGTGTGTGTGTGTGTGTGTGTGTGTCTATAAGGTGACTGGATATATAAAAGATTTCTAGTATATGTTTTATGCCATAATTAATATATTGAACAGACAGCAAATAGTAGAAGTGGATTAAAAATGTATAACTTTATCAACTAACTAATTTTTATTTATTCATTTTAATCATTCATAGTTATTTATTTATTTGTTTATTTTATTTATTTTTTTTTTTTTCAGGGGGGTGGGTGGTGTGAGGTCAGTTGAAATTGTGACTTATTGTGTGGAAAGAAAGATTATCGAAATTATACAAAAAATCAATATACTTTCTCTAAAATAGCATCTTATACATCATGAAAAAAAATAATTGGAATACATTTATACATCATGAAAAAACACGAACTAACTTTCAATATACTTATAATTGCTATACAGATCAGTGAAATGTAAAACAAAAACAAAGGGAGGGTATTGGAATAAGCTTAAATCCAGTTTTTAGACAATATATAAAACAAAAATACTACTAAAAAATACAACAACTTTGGAATGAGTTCAAATACAGTTTTAGATTCGATATAGAACATAAAATTAAATACATGTCTTAGATAACTTCATAAACATTACATTAAACTCACTTAAGTATTCTATAAACACGTAAAGTCGAGACACAACATTACCACAACCACAGCACACTCAAACCTAACCTAATTCATTTCTAGAAGCGAATGTATCCTTGGATGTCTAGCGCTTACTCTCTCCACTAAACAAATAAATAAATTCTATACGCGAAGGAGACATGTTGTGTTCTCCGCATAGTTGAGTACCTGGTGTGTATGTGCGTGTGTGTGTGTGTGTGTTAAGTATGTACGTGTATAAGTGTGTGGTGTGTGACCCATCAGTCTAGGGTTAAGGTAGTGTGTGTGTGTGTGTGCGTGAGACAAAGGTTGAGTTGTGTACGTGTGTTAGTATGTACGTATATAAGTGTGTACGTGTGTAAGTGTTGTGTTAATTTAAGTAAAAATAACGGTTGTTTATTTGTTTATTTTTATGATTAGTTTTGCATTACTTACTTACCTTATAGTGTGCATCTGGCAACTATTAATACGTACATACATACACATACGTACATACATAAGCTTATGGTACTATGTGTATATATAAAATTTTTTTGAGTTGTATAGTCTATATATACTAGCTTCTTGATTTCCTTAATTAATAGTATTGATATAAGGTTATAATTATTCATATATATGTGGGTTTATTTTTGGTAAGTTAGAAATTCATTTATGTTGTGATTATTATTATTATTATTATTATTATTATTATTATTATTGTTGTTGTTGTTTATGTAATTATTTCTTGTTGGTTTTCAAGATTTATCAATAGTTTGTCGTGTTGCATTTCGTCGTTTATAACATAATTTTGGGCCACGGTGCGTGTAGCCAAAATAATTTGACGTTTATTATCCTGTTTCGTTGTTGGTTTGGTAGCAGAGCGTCTCATTGGGTACCGCTGTGATGTCAGTTAAATATGGTGACGTGAAATTATTATTATTATTTTTTTTTTTGGGTGGGGCTAACGTCAAAAATGAAAGATAGAATAAAGAAAAAAATTGAATAATAATAAATGGAATAAACGACTAAATGACTAATGTAGAATAATGTGGAGAATTGTTTTGAATAATTACCAGACAAGTTTTATTTATCGATTCATTTATTCATTATTATTTTTCGGATGATTTCGTCTGTTGTAGAAATTAATAGAAATTAATATAAATGAAGAATTTTATATAGCGTTTGGCCCTCTCTCTTCCCTTCACTTTATTTATTTATTTGTTTATATATTTTTTCAGCCTCAATTCTTCTATCCCTTCATCCTTCCCTCCATCCTTCCCTTCCACCCCTTCATCCCTCCTTTCCACCCCTTAACCCTTCCCTTCCACCCCTTCATCCTTCCCTTCCACCCCTCCATCCTTCCCTTCCACCCCTGATTTAGTATGTGGTTGTTATTGTATCACGGTGTTGGTTGGCTCTGTGGTTGAGTACTTGTCTTGTGTTCTAAAGATTGTGGGTTCGATCCCAGTTCACAGCTGCTTCTGGGTGAGAGGACAGCACTCTTGTCAACCCTAGCAGGACTGTAGAGTTAATATCAGAGGTGGGCGCGATTCGGAAAAATTGAAGTCCGATTAGCGATTACCGATTTGCCAGCTCGTCAAGTCCGATTCGATTATCCGATTCGGTTGCCAAAAAATCTAAGTCTGATTAGCGATTATCCGATTATCCGATTTTGATTAAAGTTTTTAAAAGCGATTCGATATTTTTAAAAGCGATTCAATGTTTTTAAAGCTATTTTCAATGTTTCTAAAGGGAATTTAATGCTTTTTTGCCCTAGCAGCAGCAGCAGCACTTCCTCTCACGACGACTGGCTCTAAACTGGTGCGGCGCATCACTTAACCGATGAGACGCGTACGAAAAACTATGACAAAAATACGTTGAAAAAATCCCGCTTGTTGACCAAAAAAACAGATTGATAAGGACTCAATTTTATCTTTTTAATCTATTATAATTATTCAAAGTCTTTAGATGTTTGTATAAAGATTTTGGTTTTTTCTATTCTGTAATGTATAATTAATTTTCATGCATCTACTTTTCGTGTGTATTGAAGAGTTACAGGTGTAGTAATGACAGTATGGTAATAATTAATTTAAAAAAAAAAAAAAAAAAAAAAAAAAAAAAAAAAACAGTAAAGAAAATGAGGTTTGGAACAGAATGAAAATGAGAAATACGTAAATGAATTGATGATGATAATGATAATGTTTTGGTGCAGAAATAATGATTATGAAAGTCATGATTAGGATAGTGATTACAGAAGAGATATTAGTCAGTGAATTTGTATGTGTTTGAGGTCCGTTAAAAAGATTATGTTGCATGTGATAGAACAACAACAACAACAACAACAACAACAACAACAACAACAATAATAATAATAATAACAATAACCACTGTGTATATCTTTACCTTTTATATATCAAATACAAATCTTTCTTCCTCTTTTTGATGTATTAATTCTCAAAGTGTACAATTTTTTTTCCCCTTAAGACAAAACAAATCCTTGAACAATATAGTAGTAGTTGCAGTAGCAGTCATAATGGAGTAGTAATTGTAGTAGTAGTAGTAGTAGTAATGGTAGTAGTGATCTAATAAAGAAAAGAGTATTAAATAGACATAAACATTTAGAGACAACAGGAGCAACAACAGAGATGGAGATGATAACGAGAGAACTATGAGAGGTGAGCTGTGTGTGTGTGTGTATGTGTAAAATGTATATGAATAAACAAACTGACAAATCCAGCTAATATTACAACTATATGTCACACACACACAAACTCTATCATTCATTGTTTCCACAGATGTGTTGAGACCCTGACCGCAACCACAGCAAGACAACAACACACAGCAAGGCAACACCACAGCAAGACAACACCACAGCAAGACAACACCACAGCAAGACAACAACACAGCAAGACAACAACACAGCAAGGCAACACACAGCAAGACAACACCACAGCAACACACAGCAAGACAACACCACAGCAAGACAACACAGCAACACACAGCAAGACAACACAGCAACACACAGCAAGACAACACCACAGCAAGACCATTAATAAGTGTGGCGCCAACACACTAAAACAAGAAGTGTGAAGGTGTGGCAAGACTCAACCCAGGTATGTGTTTATGCACTTGTAGGAAAGGTGTACTTGTGTGTTACTGTGTATGTATGTGTAATTATCCTGTGTGTGTGTGTGTATTATATTTGTACAGTTTTTCCTTCATTTGATGTACATTCTTTGCCATTATCACCTCTTCCTTCCTTCAGTACATTCCAAGTATCTATATTTGTACTTCTTTGGGGAAAACTGTACTTTTTTTGTATCGTATGTGTGTGTGTGTGTGTGTATGTGTGTGTTATGGTCAGTTCTCAAAGGCAACTCAATACATTCTCACATCAAGTAACAGTAGAGTTTTACAATGAATCTCGAGTGTCATAGTAATCATTGTATTCTTGTCACACACACACCGTCTCAGTGTTGCACGAAATTCAACCTTATATTGATGCATCGAAAGTCTTAGCTGGAAAATTTTACACCTACATCATATTCTTCGTTCCTGGTTCTCTCCTTCCCCCCTACCCCCTCCCCCTCTCACCACCATCCCACTTATCATGTTAATAATGCATTCTATGATTTATAAATAAGTTCCTTGGAGTCAAACAAGTGTGGAATTAAGAAAAAAAAGTATCATTATTAATAGTATTTTCCAAAACACTTGCCACTTTTATGCTAGTAGTCAGTGTTAGTCAGTTCGTTATGACATTGTTCTCTGTTACTTGTGTGTTCAGTGTTCTACGTTCTCGTTCTCTCCTCATAACCTAATTCAAACCTTTGCTTCTCTAGGTCAGTGAGATCAAGATTCGTATGTTTTTTTTTCTTTCTTCATAATGGAACAAAACTAAACTTCATCTCATGTTCACTTCCTTCCTCACTCACTCACTCACTCACTCACTCACTCACTCACACACTCACTCACTCATTCACTCACTCACTCATTCACTCACTCACACACTCACTCATTCACTCACTCACTTTCATGATTTAGTGCAATGATTCAAGATTTTGTTATATTTTTTATTTTTGTTTATTTTTATTTATTTGTTTATTTGTTTAGCTGTCATGTTTAAGCGTTTTACCTTCAGCTTGGTATACGTACACACACACACACACACACACACACACACACAAGGAAGGCAGGAATGAAACGCGGATTGTTATTCACATTTTATTGAATAACATGCCAAACTTCACACAAAATGCTTCTATTTCACTAACAAAAAATATTAATAGTATACTTAGTCTACACAAACATTTAACTTGTCAGGACAGAGGGAGTGGGGGGGGGGGGCGCTGGAGGGAGGGAGAGAGGGAGGTAAAAATTATCTTCTCTTCATGTGCAAAGTTTCCTCCACTAACAGATTCACAAATATCATCGTCAACATCAGCTCTGGCCCACTAAAAGACTGTATATATGTGTGTGTGTGTGTGTGGGGGTGTGTGTGTATGTGTGTGCGTGAGAGGGTATACAGTAAAAACCTTAATCATCTAAACAATCATCTTGCTCCCCTCCCTTCCACCTTTATAAAGCAATGTTACGTTATGTTATGTTATGTACAACAATATAGAAGTCTAATTCGGTCTGTCGCAGCGTCACGTCAGAGGCACCAACACACCCACATTACATCATTATTATGCGCAACACTTGGGGGGGGAGGCAGGGGGGGGGCTGCTCCACCACCACCACCACCACAATTACTCCACTAACACACTATAACACCACACCACAGTCCTAACTCGTCACCACACTCACTCACTCACTCACTCACTCGCATCAGTCAACATTAAGGTAGTTTTTTCATTGGTTGTGTTGAGATGGTGTGGTGAGGTCAGGTCATCCAGCAGTGTGGTTGTAGTGTCAAGGTCGTGTCAAGGTCATACATCCACAAAACCCTTCGTGAAACGGCACTCGGTCAGACGTTTATTAATCCGTTTTATTAGGAATATAAACGCTTGGGAGTTGAAATGCATCGTAACGGCGATTCTATAAACGACGCGATACTTTGAACAAGGCGGAGAAGTGAAGCGATGTGTTAGTTAGTGTGACGCCGCAGAACACTCAACACACTCACCAATGCATTCCAGGAACCTTGTATAAAAACGCGTGAGTCCCGAAGACTTTTTAAGTACAAACCAACGAGGACGACACTCTTTAACGCGTCTCACGAACGGCTAAGTCCAGACACCTTCCTAACCCACCTTCCTAACACACCCTATGCAAATTAAGTAGTGATCGCGGTGCAGCAGCTCGGCAACACTATCAACACCCGACACACACACACACACATACACACACACACAGCACACAGGACTCAACACAGCTCAGGCCACAGAACAACACACTCACTCCATCCTTCCCTGGAGTCACGGAACACAGTGTTGCGGCACGAAGCAACTTGACGTCACACACAACACTGAAGCCACAGAGAAGCGCGTCTCAAAGCCCCACAGGACGACACACACACACACACGTACGTACACACGCGCTCATATTGTACCTAAAAGACATAACACAGCACTGGGTGGCGTAACGCAGCGTAACATAGCTGTGCCCACGATGTAGTAACACAAGCACCGTAACCTAACCTGTGCAAGGCGTCACGGGAAGCCGACAGAACACAGCGGAACCCTACAGAACCACAGCCCAGTAGTGGCATGACCCCTCCCCCCCCTGCCCCCCCCCCCCTCCTAGAGTGAAAGGCGAATTGGTTGGTCCTAACGTGTAGTGGTTCTCTCTCTCTCTCTCTCTCTCTCTCTCTCTCTCTCTCTCTCTCTGAATGTGAGCGAGTGAGTGCATGAAGGAATTAGATGTAAATGCAGATGTTTGTTTGTTTGTTTCTTCTTGAGGTCAACAAAATTAGTGAGTTTGAATAATAATAATAATAATAATAATAATAATAATAATAATAATAATAAGAAAGTGGTGTTAATGTTGATTGTTCCGTTATTTTGTTTTTTTCACTTATGATTTAGTGATGTGTTGACTGACTAAAATAATAATAATAATAATAATAATAATAATAATAATAATATTGCATCACATACTGACAAGAGATGTATAACAAAATATTATACAAACTAGATATAAATGCATTTAGTATAAAAGACTGACTGACTGACTGACTAAAGTAATAATAATAATAATAATAATAATAATAATAATAATGCACAATTGTCATTTAAAAGTTACACACGTAGTCTATTGAACTAAAAAATAAAAAAAAAGTATATATATATATAATGTACTTAATTCATTATAAGTAAAAAAAAAAATATTAAAACTACATCATCTAAAGAGAAAGAAAAAATATTGATAAACTAAGATCCAAGTTTAATGCAAGAAAACATTGACTAATTAATAATAAAACAAAATAATTATCATCCATTTTCCTTCACGAGACCAGAATTAACGACAAAATTATCGTCAAATCATCGCCAAAAAAAATAAATAAATAAATAAAATAAAATAAACGAACAAACTAAATCTAACTTTTCCTGAAACAATAGATTCTAAAAACAACAAACAAATACAAAAAACACGACAAGACACTTCAAATAACACGAATTATTGAATTAAACACTTTTCGGCTTAAGTTTAGAATGAGAGAAAGATAAATTACAACACAACAGATGAGTCAAAACAGTGATGAGGCTGAGTACAGATTCCTCACACTCACTCACTCACTCACTCACTCTTGAACCTCCCTCTCTCTCACTCTCACATTCAAACTCTTTCAATCACTCAAACAACTGTCTCTAACTTTCTACTCCTTCCCTCACTCAAAAACCTTCCTAACTCTTTCAACTCCCAAACCTTCCTAACTCACTCCACTCTCACTCCCAAGCCTTCCTAACTCACGCCCTCACTCCCCAACCTTCCTAACTCACTCCAAATTCACTCCCAACCTTCCTAACTCACTCCCCGTCACCTAACCACATCCCACCGACCAATTTTAAGGCCAAAACCAATGACAGACTCGAGAGAGAGATCCGTTCATTGGAAAAATTGGTATAAATGTGTTTCTTTGGATCGTATGAAGGGAAGGGAAGGGAAAGGAAGGGTAGGGTAGGGTAGGGTAGGGA
>JAXIVD010000218.1:113621-118621 GCA_036785275.1 Cancer borealis | reverse complement strand
GAGATGTGTGTCAATATTTAGAATACTTTACATCCTATATTTAAGGTCAGAAACTCTTTATTATTATTGCATATTGAAATAATTAATGTTAAGTCACACACACATACGTACACACACACACACACGAGTAACTAATGCAACAAATATTCATGATTTCAAAAGCAAACTGAATAACATACACAGAGAAAGTAGATTTGAAGACACACACACACACACACACGCACACACGTACCTGGTGGAGTGGGTTGAGTGGGTTGAGTGAGATGTCTGCATTGAGAGGGAAGTCCTGGTGTGTGTAGGAGTTGAGGGAAGAGTAAGTCATCACCTGATTCACCGACGCGTTCTGGAGGGAAAACTACAGGTGGTGTTGAGGGTCGGGGAGCCGGGCCGAGGGTTCTGGAAGGGGGGATGGGCGTGAGTGGGTGTGGGCGTGGGCGTGTGTGTGTGTGTGTGAAAAAGAGACGAACATGGATGAGCGTGAAGAGAAAATTGATTAAGATACCGACACAAGAATATAAAGAAACAATAAATGAATAAATAACCATAAGAAGAGAAGAAGTGAAGTTGTTTTTATACATTTATTAATGGAAATATAAATGACAAAGAAAGTGTTGCTCGGTTGAAGTGTAAAAAGTATATAAGGAACCGAACGAAATTAATAAATGAATGAATGAATAAGAATTTTCAGAAAGTATTTACAACTGAATCTGACTTTAAAATCTTACCTTACCTAACCTAACCTAACCTAACCTAACCTTACCTAACCTAACCTAACCTAACCTAACCTTACCTAACCTAACCTTACCTTACCTAACCTAACCTAACTTAACCTAACCTTACCTAACCTAACCTAACCTTACCTAACCTAACCTTACCTAACCTAACCTTACCTAACCTTACCTAACCTAACCTTACCTTACCTAACCTTACCTAACCTAACCTAACCTTACCTAACCTAACCTAACCTTACCTAACCTACAACCTAACCTTACCTAACATTTGATAAGGTTCCACACAGGAGATTGCTATGGAAGTTGGAACACATTGAAGGATTGATAGAAACATTAAAGAATTGGATGGAACACTACCTCAAAGGAAGGGAAATGAGAACAGTAGTAAAGAATGATCAATCTGAATGGAGGGAAGTCTTGATATCAGTTTTGGCGCCAATAATGTTTTTAATATATGTAAATGACATGACAGAAGGAGTTAATATTTACACAAGTTTATTTACTAAGAAAGATAAGAACTGTGAGGACCTATATACCAACACACACACACATACACACACACACACACACACACACACACACACACACACACACATACACACACACACTCACCCCCTGTGCTTGTGAATTAGGGATAAGTACACGCAGATTATGCCTTGTCGGAGAGTGAGTCTTGGAGGCGTGAGGGCGGGGCAGCAGACCAGGTGAGGACGCGCCCCCGCCCCCCCTCCCCCGTGCGGCAGAGGTGAAGTGGAGCCCGGGTACCCGTTAGACCCGTTCATGTCTAGCATCCCACTGGAGGAGCCGGGCCGAGGGGAGAGAGAGGCGTGAGACATCTGAGGCGACGGCTGCATCAGCGTCGGATCATAAGGTGTGTTGTTGACGGGAACGCTGACAGCCATCGCGTTGTAGTTGTTGAGGCCGACGGGTTGCTGCGGGGAGGAGAGGGGGGGTGAGGGAGAGAGAGATGGAGAGAGGGAGGGAAGGAGAGAGGGTGTGTGTAAGAGAAGGAGAGAGAGGGTGTGTGTAAGAGAAGGAGAGGGTGTGTGTGTGAGAGAGAGAGAGAGAGAGAGAGAGAGAGAGAGAGAGAGAGAGAGAGAGAGAGAGAGAGAGAGAGAGAGAGAGAGAGAGAGAGAGAGAGAGAGAGAGGGAGAGGGAGAGAGTGGGAGAGGGTGGGTGTGTGTGTGAGAGAGAGGGAGAGAGGGATATGTGTGTGTTGATAGGATGAATAGTTGATAGGTTGATAGGATAGAATGATTGATAGGAGGCATTGAACACACACACACACACACACACACACACACACACACACACACACACACACACACACACACACACACACACACACCCTGCTTCCGTTGATTTGGTTTCTCTGCATCATAAGAGTAAATTCTTCATCTATCTTGTTATACTTGGCCTCCGTGCGTGGCGTCAAGTTGTATTCAGGGTCACCATCGGGGGAATCCGGAGACTGTAAACCATTCTTGTGTTCCTTCTTGTTGAGGGCCTGTGGGGGGGGAAGGGGGTGGTAGAGGGTTGGTAGGGGTTGGTAAGGGGTTGGTAAGGGGTGGTGGGGGTGTGGTTGGGGTTGGTAGGGGATAGGGAGGAAGAAAGGTGGGATAGAGAATTGGTAAGTTGTGGTTGGGGTTGGTAGAGGGTGGTAAGGGTGTGGTTGGGAGTGGTTAGGGATTGGTTGGGGTTGGTAGGGGATGTTTGGGGTTGGTAAGGGTTGGTAGGGGGTTGGTTGGGGTTGGTAGGGGGGTTAGGGAGGAAGGAAGGAAGGTTAGGTAAGGGGAGAAGGATAATTGGAAGGAGAATGAATAAAGGAAAGGAATAAGGATGGATGGGAGAGAAAATGGATCGAATGTAAGTATTATATATTGTAAGTATTTTTTATTTTTTTGGTTTATCTATATATTTTTTTATGCTGAAAGGGAAAAAAATTGTTATCCTAATTGTGTGTGTGTGTGTGTGTGTGTGTGTGTGTGTGTGTGTGTGTGTGTGTGTGTGTGTGTGTGTGAGAATTTTTCTAATGTTACTTCTCATCTATCGTCCCTTCCCTTCCCTTCCCTTCCCTTCTCTTCTCTTCCCTACCCTACCCTACCCTACCCTTCCCTTCCCTTCCCTTCCCTTCCCTACCCTTCCCTACCCTACCCTTCCCTACCCTACCCTACCCTTCCCTAACCTACCCTACCCTTCCCTACCCTAACCTACCCTTCCCTACCCTACCCTTCCCTTCCCTTCCCTTCCCTTCCTAACCTTTACAGAAATATCAAAACAATTGTTCACAAAATTGATTTTTTTCAATAAATTCTTGACCCATTACAGTTCAAAGCAAATATTTTTTTATCGATCTATAAGTGTGTGTGTGTGTGTGTGTGTGTGTGTGTGTGTGTGTGTGTGTGTGTGTGTGTGTGTGTGTGTGTGTGTGTGTGTGTGTGGACATAGATCAAAATTGAAATATATATACACATGATTTTAAATAGTTTGGCTTTTATTTGAGAAATAGCAAAAGTATGAATATATATATTTAAATAAATAAATAAATAAATGAAGTTAATATTGACTTGAGCAAAAGTATAGATGACTGAATTAATCAATAAATAATCAAAGAATACTGTTGAATAATTTACAGAGAGTAGCAAATTTTAAACTTTCATAATAATAATAATAATAATGACGATAATTGGACTTAGATCATTAATTACTTTATAATCATATCAGTTATAACTAAGTAAATATTGACTTTAAATAGACAACTTTGACATAATATTAAACTAATCTTGGTAAATTATCATGCAATTTAAATATATGAAATAATTATAATAGAAATACCCGAAAAAATATATATAATGTCTACGTAACATGAATCTAACTATTTATCAAACTTATCTAACCATCTATCTATCTATCAAATTATCTATCAATCTTGGTAACTCACTGACATACGAACACACATAAACAACCATCAAAATAATACAATACAATTCTTATTATTGTATTTTTTTTCCGCGGCTAATCGCATACAACAGATTTTCGGGTCATGAAATATTGTATTCTGATTTTTTTTTAAATTTTATATACGTATCTTTAATTTATATTGTCGGCTGTTGTTGTATTATTTGTTGTATATTGTATTATTATTATTATATTTTTTTAATATACTTACTTTATATTGTGTTTAAATGTGGTGGTGATGTGTGTTCAGTTTTTTTTTTTAACGCTTGACTGTACTAAGAATGTGTTGATGTAATAATAACAATATAATAATAATAATAATAATAATAATAATAATAACTAATAGACTGACTGATTGACTGACTGACTGACTAATAGACTGACTGACTGACACACACACACACACACACACCCTGCTAGCTTTTACATCATAATAAGTTAACATATTTCTACTCAATTCAATTCTTTATATATTTTTCTTTTTTCAAATAAACGAGATTGTAAGAAATTATTATTATTATTATTATTATTATTATTATTATTATTGTTGTTGTTGTTGTTGTTGTTGTTGTTGTTGTTGTTGTTGTTGTTGTTGTTGTATTTTTCATTATATATATATAAAAAAAATATATATCTTTTGACCCTGACATACACATGACTCTTAAGAAGCCATATGTGTGTGTGTGTGTGTGTGTGTGTGTGTGTGTGTGTGTGTGTGTGTGTGTGTGTGTGTGTGTGTGTGTGTTTCAAAGCAATGTATGACAACAACGACAACAACAACAATAATAATAATAATAATCAACAAAATAGTCATAATAAAAAAATGCTAAAATAAGAAGTTATCAAAAATAATTTCTTGATTCAATCTTTAACCAAATTATTATTATTATTATTATTATTATTATTCATTAAGTATAAACGATATAAATGTAATTCTGAGCTAGTACGCGTATTATTCTCTCTCTCTCTCTCTCTCTCTCTCTCTCTCTCTCTCTCTCTCTCTCTCTCTCTCTCTCTCTCTCTCTCTCTCGTGTCTAAGAAGCTGACCTTATTTCTGACATAACTCACACTGGCTTCCTCTCTCTCTCTCTCTCTCTCTCTCTCTTCTATCAATTTTATATTTATTTCTGTTTCTAATATGTACACAATAAATTCTATGTATGTCTGTTTTGTATTATATTATCATTATGTGCGTGTATATGTGTGTGTGTATATGTGTGTGGTGTGTGTGTGTGTGTGTGTGTGTGTGTGTGTGTGTGTGTGTGTGTGTGTGTGTATGTGTGTGACATAATTCAACAACCTCAAACTATT
>JAXIVD010000218.1:106121-108621 GCA_036785275.1 Cancer borealis | reverse complement strand
AGGGGAGAGAAAAAAGAGAGAAAAATAATTGTTAGCGCACACAGGAAAGGTTATAAACACACACACACACACACACACACACACACACACACACACACACACACACACACACACACACACATAAAACATACACAAAAAAAAAACATACATAATATTTTTGGCACCAAGAAGATTTGTCACTAAGTAAACCTCTCTCTCTCTCTCTCTCTCTCTCTATCTCTCTTTTTCTATTTCACTTTCCTTACCTAAAAAAAAATAATAATAATAAATATAAATATCTGACCTTTTAACGTTAATTTCAAACTATAACTTTTTCTAATCCTATGTTTGTTTGTTTTTGTCTATTTTTTTTAAGTATTGATTAGTCTCCCTTCCTCCCTCCCTTCAGCAGCTCCGTTTTCTTTCAACGTTTAATTTCCTTTTATTTACGTGTGTTAATCAGTTTCCCTCTACGGCCCCTGTCTAATTATTTCGTTCAGGGCAAGGCTATTATTATTATTTTCTTCTTTTTTTTCTGTTCATTCTTCTCTTCCTTTCCCTTCTTTCTTTGTTTCTTTCTTTCTTCGTTGTTGTTGTTGTTGTTGTTGTTATTCATTGTTCAGATTCACAGTTTTCAATTTATTTATATTATTTAAGATGAAAATTTATATAAAAAAAATTATTGAAATGATGGTTAATTTCAACTTTTCATTTGATAATCGTAATTATTAATAAATAATCATTAAATTAAGACAATTTCGTCCTTTTTATATATATTTTTTTTATCAATCTAAAACCAAAATTTTAATCTATAAATGAATCAAAAACTTTTATTCATTTATGTTCATTAATATTTTTCTCTCTTTCAATGATCGTAATGAAGTCGATCTTATATTTATTATCGTAATCATTATTATTATTTTTATTTTTATTGTAAGCTTCATATAAACTTTTCATCTTTTTATTAATATTTTGTTTTCTCTCTCTTACGTAAACAAATAAATTATAAAACACAATTCAAACAGAATATTCAAATTATGTGAAGAAAAATAAAATTATATTAACATAAAACCAAATCAATTAGGTAAATAATTAATAAAAATTCCATTATCTTTAACGTTTAACCAACAAACTTTCGAAAATGTTATATATTTATTAATTTATATCTTCTTATTCAATAATTTCACTCACTTTTAACCATCAGTGTTTAGTGTAACGAAATATAATCTAAAACAGAGAAACAGAAAATCACTAAATACAATATAGAAATCCATTACACTTTATTATTAAATTAATCAATAAAATTACGTCAACTGAAAATTTTGTTCGTAGACCGAGGTGGAGCTGATGGAGGGAGTTCGTATACCGAGACAGACGTAAGATGAATGTAAAAAAATAAAAAATAAATAAATAAAAGAAAAATATGAGATATTTTGTTGATATTTTCCAATGTATAAGAATTAAATGTATGTTTATTGATAATTTAGGCTTCCAAGTGACAATCTTCTTGGCTTGGTTAGTAAATATTGAGAACAAAAAAAAGCAAAGTGAAAAGCGCATTAGAAGTATACATACATACTTACATACATACATACATACATACGTACATTCATACATACATACATACAGAGGCGGGTGGTGTGTATATGTAAATAAGAGAAAGAGAAAGAGAGAGAGAGATAATTTACATTGCATAAAAAAATAATTAAAAGAAAGAAAGATAGAAAGATATGTACGTACACACGCACGCGCACACACACACACACACACACACACACACACACACACACACACACACACACACACACACACACACACACACACACACACTACACAATACACACACAAATGCAAGTAGGGATCAATAATACATCCTAAAATATACATAATAATAATAATAATAATAATAACAATAATAATAATAATAATAATAATAATAATAATAACAATAATAATAATAATAATATGAAGCCGTTCCATCTATAGCAATAACCTTTAATAATGGGGCAGAAAAAGGAATAATAATGATATGAATGATGGATGAACAGGGAGGAAAAAGATAATGAATTAATCACATACATATAAAAATAAATAAACAAGAAAAATAAACAAGCATGGATTAGTCACACACAAAAACACACACACACGTATAAAAACAAACACACACACATATCAAAACACAAACACGACTGCAGGAAAAACCCAAAATCGAACCGTCCACTACCCAATAACTGTCTTGATACCTCGATAATATTCTTGTTCGTTAAACTTTCATGCGGTTCGTTGTATTCCGTGTACTTCAACAACACTTTATCCATGTCTGTGGAGGCGTATTGGTACAGCTTGTTGGACGAAGAGAAGATGATGAGTGCGATTTCACAGTCACATAGAACTGATAATTCGTAAGCCTTCTTCATTACCCCAAATTTCCTCTTGTTGAACGTGACCTGTTGTGTTGTGATGAATTAACGGGGATTAAGCTGATGATGATGATGATGGTGGTGGTGGTGATGGTGTAGTA
>JAXIVD010000218.1:97500-103421 GCA_036785275.1 Cancer borealis | reverse complement strand
GTATAGATGATTTGTGTACGCTCGTTGTGCATTGATCTGGAAATGTAAATTATAAGTACTATATGTTTGTTAAATATTTAAAATCACATTCTATCCGTGTGAGACTTAAAATACCATACACCAAAAAGCTTTGAATAATAATTAATAACACAGGAATGTAAATATTATACATCCATCGCCTTTATCTATATCGCGGAAATAAGTGAATAATCAATATATACCAAAAAATGTAAATAAAGTACAAAATCACATTCTATCCATATAACACTTAAAATACCATACAAAACAAGACCATGAATAACAATTAATAACACTAAATCACCAGTCAGAGGAATGTAAATATTAATACACCCGTCGCCCTTCACCTTTAGCGCGGAAATCACACCATCACAACATTGGGTATTTTTATAAAGTTTTTCATAATTTTCTTCAGTGCTCGGTCATCACACTCTCTCTCTCTCTCTCTCTACCGGACTACAGTGACACGGTAAAGCGAGGGAGTGAGAGAAAGAGAGCATTGAGCACAGATAGAGAGAAGAGAAATTTAAAAAAAATCACCACCGTTCATGAATGTCGATAATTTATATTGAGGATCTTTTGTCCCACGTAATTAGTTTTAAATGAACGCCATTGATTCTCTCTCTCTCTCTCTCTCTCTCTCTCTCTCTCTCTCTCTCTCTCTCTCTCTCTCTCTCTCTCTCTCTCTCTCTCTCTCTCTCAGGTAGAAATGACGAGAGAGAAAGGTGGAATACAGGTGACAATTTCTACTTCATTTAGGCCGCTGTTACCTGTCTTAAAGGGACACTACTACTACTGCTGCTCTCTCTCTCTCTCTCTCTCTCTCTCTCTCTTCCTCTCTCTCTCTTCTCTCTCTCTCTCTCTCTCTCTTCTCTCTCTCTCTCTCTCTCTCTAATCCAGTTGTAAGTACCAGGCTTCTCGCTCTGAACATATAGTAAATAGTTTGAGGTTGTTGAATTATGTCACACACACACACACACACACACACACACACACACACACATACACACACACACACACACACACACATATACACGCACATAATGATAATATAATAGAAAACAGACATACATAGAATTTATTGTGTACATATTAGAAACAGAAATAAATATAAAATTGATAGAAGAGAGAGAGAGAGAGAGAGAGAGAGAGAGGAAGCCAGTGTGAGTTATGTCAGAAATAAGGTCAGCTTCTTAGACACGAGAGAGAGAGAGAGAGAGAGAGAGAGAGAGAGAGAGGAGAGAGAGAGAATAATACGCGTACTAGCTCAGAATTACATTTATATCGTTTATACTTAATGAATAATAATAATAATAATAATAATAATAATTTGGTAAAGATTGAATCAAGAAATTATTTTTGATAACTTCTTATTTTAGCATTTTTTTATTATGACTATTTTGTTGATTATTATTATTATTATTGTTGTTGTTGTCGTTGTTGTCATACATTGCTTTGAAACACACACACACACACACACACACACACACACACACACACACACACACATATGGCTTCTTAAGAGTCATGTGTATGTCAGGGTCAAAAGATATATATTTTTTTTATATATATATAATGAAAAATACAACAACAACAACAACAACAACAACAACAACAACAACAACAACAACAACAACAACAACAACAACAACAATAATAATAATAATAATAATAATAATAATAATAATAATTTCTTACAATCTCGTTTATTTGAAAAAAAGAAAAATATATAAAGAATTGAATTGAGTAGAAATATGTTAACTTATTATGATGTAAAAGCTAGCAGGGTGTGTGTGTGTGTGTGTGTGTCAGTCAGTCAGTCTATTAGTCAGTCAGTCAGTCAATCAGTCAGTCTATTAGTTATTATTATTATTATTATTATTATTATTATTATTATTGTTATTATTACATCAACACATTCTTAGTACAGTCAAGCGTTAAAAAAAAAACTGAACACACATCACCACCACATTTAAACACAATATAAAGTAAGTATATTAAAAAAATATAATAATAATAATACAATATACAACAAATAATACAACAACAGCCGACAATATAAATTAAAGATACGTATATAAAAAATAAAAATAAAATCAGAATACAATATTTCATGACCCGAAAATCTGTTGTATGCGATTAGCCGCGGAAAAAATACAATAATAAGAATTGTATTGTATTATTTTTGAGGGTTGTTTATGTGTGTTCGTATGTCAGTGAGTTACCAAGATTGATAGATAATTTGATAGATAGATAGATAGATAGATGGTTAGATAAGTTTGATAAATAGTTAGATTCGTGTTACGTAGACATTATATATATTTTTTTCGGGTATTTCGATTATAATTATTTCATATATTCTAAATTGCATGGTGATGTTTACAAAGATTAGTTTAATATTGTGTCAAAGTTGTCTATTTAAAGTCAATATTTGCTTAGTTATAACTGATTATAAAGTAATTAATGATCTAAGTCCAATTATCGTCATTATTATTATTATTATTATGAAAGTTTAAATTTGCTACTCTCTGTAAATTATTCAACAGTATTCTTTGATTATTTATTGATTAATTCAGTCATCTATACTTTTGCTCAAGTCAATATTAACTTCATTTATTTATTTATTTAAATATATATATATTCATACTTTTGCTATTTCTCAAGTAAAAGCCAAACTATTTAAAATCATGTGTATATATATTTCAATTTTGATCTATTTCCACACACACACACACACACACACACACACACACACACACACACACACACACACACACCACACACACACACACACACACACTTATAGATTGATAAAAAAAAATTTGCTTTGAACTGTAATGGGTCAAGAATTTATTGAAAAAAACCAATTTTGTGAACAATAATTTTGATATTTCTGTAAAGGTTAGGAAGGGAAGGGAAGGGAAGGGTAGGGAAGGGAAGGGAAGGGAAGGAAGGGAAGGGAAGGGTAGGGAAGGGAAGGGAAGGGTAGGTTAGGGTAGGGTAGGGTAGGGTAGGTTAGGGAAGGGAAGGGAAGGGAAGAGAAGGGTAAGGAAGGGAAGGGTAGGGTAGGGTAGGGAAGGGAAGGGAAGGGAAGGGTAGGGAAGGGAGGAAGGGTAGGGAAGGGTAGGGAAGGTAGGGAAGGGAAGGGAAGGGTAGGGAAGGGAGGGTAGGGTAGGGAAGGGAAGGGAAGGGAAGGGAAGGGACGATAGATGAGAAGTAACAATTAGAAAAATTGTCACACACAAACACACACCACACACACACACACACACACACACACACACCCACACACACAATTAGGATAACCATTTTTTCCCTTTCAGCATAAAAAAAATATATAGATTAACCAAAAAAAATAAAAATACTTACAATATATAATACTTACATTCGATCCATTTTCTCTCCCATCCATCCTTATTCCTTTCCTTTATTCATTCTCCTTCCAATTATCCTTCTCCCCTTACCTAACCTTCCTTCCTTCCTTCCTAACTCCCCTACCAACCCCAACCAACTCCCTACCAACCCTTACCAACCCCAAACATCCCCTACCAACCCCAACCATCCCCTACCAACCCCAAATATCCCCAACCAACCCTTACCAACCCCCTACCAACCCCAACCAACCCCTACCACTCCCAACCACACCCTTACCACCCTCTACCAACCCCAACCACAACTTACCAATTCTCTATCCCACCTTTCTTCCTCCCTATCCCCTACCAACCCCAACCACACCCCCACCACCCCTTACCAACCCCTACCAACCCTCTACCACCCCCTTCCCCCCCCCACAGGCCCTCAACAAGAAGGAACACAAGAATGGTTTACAGTCTCCGGATTCCCCCGATGGTGACCCTGAATACAACTTGACGCCACGCACGGAGGCCAAGTATAACAAGATAGATGAAGAATTTACTCTTATGATGCAGAGAAACCAAATCAACGGAAGCAGGGTGTGTGTGTGTGTGTGTGTGTGTGTGTGTGTGTGTGTGTGTGTGTGTGTGTGTGTGTGTGTTCAATGCCTCCTATCAATCATTCTATCGTATCAACCTATCAACTATTCATCCTATCAACACACACATATCCCTCTCTCCTCTCTCTCACACACACACCCACCCTCTTCCTCTCCCTCTCCCTCTCTCTCTCCTCTCTCTCTCTCTCTCTCTCTCTCCTCTCTCTCTCTCTCTCTCTCTCTCTCTCTCTCTTCTCTCTCACAACCCTCTCCTTCTCTTACACACACCCTCTCTCTCCCTCTCTCTCCTTCTCTTACACACACCCTCTCTCCTTCCCTCCCTCTCTCCATCTCTCTCTCCCTCACCCCCCCTCTCCTCCCCGCAGCAACCCGTCGGCCTCAACAACTACAACGCGATGGCTGTCAGCGTTCCCGTCAACAATACACCTTATGACCCGACGCTGATGCAGCCGTCGCCTCAGATGTCTCACGCCTCTCTCTCCCTCGGCCCGGCTCCTCCAGTGGGATGCTAGACATGAATGGGTCTAACGGGTACCCGGGCTCCACTTCACCTCTGCCGCACGGGGAGGGGGGGGCGGGGGCGCGTCCTCACCTGGTCTGCTGCCCCGCCCTCACGCCTCCAAGACTCACTCTCCGACAAGGCATAATCTGCGTGTACTTATCCCTAATTCACAAGCACAGGGGGTGAGTGTGTGTGTGTATGTGTGTGTGTGTGTGTGTGTGTGTGTGTATGTGTGTGTGTGTGTGTGTTGGTATGTATGTCCTCACAGTTCTTATCTTTCTTAGTAAATAGACTTGTGTAAATATTAACTCCTTCTATCATGTCATTTACGTATATTAAAAACATTATTGGCGCCAAAACTGATATCAAGACTTCCCTCCATTCAGATTGATCATTCTTTACTACTGTTCTCATTTCCCTTCCCTTGAGGTAGTGTTCCATCCAGTTCTTTAATGTTTCTATCAATCCTTCAATGTGTTCCAACTTCCATAGTAATCTCCTGTGTGGAACCTTATCAAATGTTAGGTAAGGTTAGGTTAGGTTAGGTTAGGTTAGGTAAGGTTAGGTTAGGTTAGGTTAGGTTAGGTTAGGTAAGGTTAGGTTAGGTAAGGTTAGGTTAGGTTAGGTTAGGTTAGGTTAGGTAAGATTTTAAAGTCAGATTCAGTTGTAAATACTTTCTGAAAATTCTTATTCATTCATTCATTTATTCATTCCGTTCGGTTCCTTATATACTTTTTACACTTCAACCGAGCAACACTTTCTTTGTCATTTATATTTCCATTAATAAATGTATAAAACAACTTCACTTCTTCTCTTCTTATGGTTATTTATTCATTTATTGTGTCTTTATATTCTTGTGTCGGTATCTTAATCAATTTTCTCTTCACGCTCATCCATGTTCGTCTCTTTTTCACACACACGCCCACGCCCACACCCACTCACGCCCATCCCCCCTTCCAGAACCCTCGGCCCGGCTCCCCAACCCTCAACACACCTGTAGTTTCCCTCCAGAACGCGTCGGTGAATCAGGTGATGACTTACTCTTCCCTCAACTCCTACACACACCAGGACTTCCCTCTCAATGCAGACATCTCACTCAACCCACTCAACCCACTCCACCAGGTACGTGTGTGTGTCTGTGTGTGTGTGTGTCTCTTCAAATCTACTTTCTCTGTGTGTGTTATTCAGTTTGCTTTTGAAATCATGAATATTTGTTGCATTAGTTACTCCTGTGTGTGTGTGTGTGTGTGTGTGTGTGTGTGTGTGTACGTATGTGTGTGTGACTTAACATTAATTATTTCAATATGCAATAATAATAAAGAGTTTCTGACCTTAAATATAGGATGTAAAGTATTCTAAATATTGACACACATCTCACTAATTGTATCTCTCTCTCTCTCTCTCTCTCTCTCTCTCTCTCTCTCTCTC
>JAXIVD010000218.1:0-92500 GCA_036785275.1 Cancer borealis | reverse complement strand
ATGTGTGGCCACTGTTAGCCGAGTACCATAATAATATAGTAACCTGATGTATATTTTTTGGTAACATTCGAATTTAGCGATTAAAAAAAAATAATAAACGTTGAAAATAAATAAATAAATAAAGTAAAACAATGATATTCACTCCAATACGTAACAGAAAAAAATAATAATAATAACACCATTTTGCCATTTTTGATGTGAAATGGTTGATGACAAATGGTAATATCAAAGAATTACTTCCCTTCCCTTCCCTTCCCTCCTTTCCTTCCCTTCCCTACCCTTCCTTTCCCTTCCCTATCCTACCCTACCCTACCCTACCCTTCTCTTCCCTACCCTTCCCTTCCCTTTCCTACCCTTCCCTTCCCTTCCCTTCCCTACCCTTCCCTTCCCTTCCCTTCCCTTCCCTTCCCTTTCCTTCCCTTCCCTTCCCTTCCTTTCCCTTCCCTTCCCTTCCCTTTCCTTCCCTTCCCTACCCTTCTCTTCCCTTCCCTTCCCTTCCCTACCCTACCCTACCCTACCCTACCCTTCCCTTCCCTTCCCTTCCCTTCCCTTCATACGATCCAAAGAAACACATTTATACCAATTTTTCCAATGAACGGATCTCTCTCTCGAGTCTGTCATTGGTTTTGGCCTTAAAATTGGTCGGTGGGATGTGGTTAGGTGACGGGGAGTGAGTTAGGAAGGTTGGGAGTGAATTTGGAGTGAGTTAGGAAGGTTGGGGAGTGAGGGCGTGAGTTAGGAAGGCTTGGGAGTGAGAGTGGAGTGAGTTAGGAAGGTTTGGGAGTTGAAAGAGTTAGGAAGGTTTTTGAGTGAGGGAAGGAGTAGAAAGTTAGAGACAGTTGTTTGAGTGATTGAAAGAGTTTGAATGTGAGAGTGAGAGAGAGGGAGGTTCAAGAGTGAGTGAGTGAGTGAGTGAGGAATCTGTACTCAGCCTTATCACTGTTTTGACTCATCTGTTGTGTTGTAATTTATCTTTCTCTCATTCTAAACTTAAGCCGAAAAGTGTTTAATTCAATAATTCGTGTTATTTGAAGTGTCTTGTCGTGTTTTTTGTATTTGTTTGTTGTTTTTAGAATCTATTGTTTCAGGAAAAGTTAGATTTAGTTTGTTCGTTTATTTTATTTTATTTATTTATTTATTTTTTTTGGCGATGATTTGACGATAATTTTGTCGTTAATTCTGGTCTCGTGAAGGAAAATGGATGATAATTATTTTGTTTTATTATTAATTAGTAAATGTTTTCTTGAATTAAACTTGGATCTTAGTTTATCAATATTTTTTTCTTTCTCTTTAGATGATGTAGTTTTAATATATTTTTTTTTACTTATAATGAATTAAGTACATTATATATATATATACTTTTTTTTTTTTTTTTAGTTCAATAGACTACGTGTGTAACTTTTAAATGACAATTGTGCATTATTATTATTATTATTATTATTATTATTATTATTACTTTAGTCAGTCAGTCAGTCAGTCTTTTATACTAAATGCATTTATATCTAGTTTGTATAATATTTTGTTATACATCTCTTGTCAGTATGTGATGCAATATTATTATTATTATTATTATTATTATTATTATTATTTTAGTCAGTCAACACATCACTAAATCATAAGTGAAAAAAACAAAATAACGGAACAATCAACATTAACACCACTTTCTTATTATTATTATTATTATTATTATTATTATTATTATTATTATTATTATTATTATTATTCAAACTCACTAATTTTGTTGACCTCAAGAAGAAACAAACAAACAAACATCTGCATTTACATCTAATTCCTTCATGCACTCACTCGCTCACATTCAGAGAGAGAGAGAGAGAGAGAGAGAGAGAGAACCACTACACGTTAGGACCAACCAATTCGCCTTTCACTCTAGGAGGGGGGGGGGGGCAGGGGGGGGAGGGGTCATGCCACTACTGGGCTGTGGTTCTGTAGGGTTCCGCTGTGTTCTGTCGGCTTCCCGTGACGCCTTGCACAGGTTAGGTTACGGTGCTTGTGTTACTACATCGTGGGCACAGCTATGTTACGCTGCGTTACGCCACCCAGTGCTGTGTTATGTCTTTTAGGTACAATATGAGCGCGTGTGTACGTACGTGTGTGTGTGTGTGTGTGTCGTCCTGTGGGGCTTTGAGACGCGCTTCTCTGTGGCTTCAGTGTTGTGTGTGACGTCAAGTTGCTTCGTGCCGCAACACTGTGTTCCGTGACTCCAGGGAAGGATGGAGTGAGTGTGTTGTTCTGTGGCCTGAGCTGTGTTGAGTCCTGTGTGCTGTGTGTGTGTGTATGTGTGTGTGTGTGTGTCGGGTGTTGATAGTGTTGCCGAGCTGCTGCACCGCGATCACTACTTAATTTGCATAGGGTGTGTTAGGAAGGTGGGTTAGGAAGGTGTCTGGACTTAGCCGTTCGTGAGACGCGTTAAAGAGTGTCGTCCTCGTTGGTTTGTACTTAAAAAGTCTTCGGGACTCACGCGTTTTTATACAAGGTTCCTGGAATGCATTGGTGAGTGTGTTGAGTGTTCTGCGGCGTCACACTAACTAACACATCGCTTCACTTCTCCGCCTTGTTCAAAGTATCGCGTCGTTTATAGAATCGCCGTTACGATGCATTTCAACTCCCAAGCGTTTATATTCCTAATAAAACGGATTAATAAACGTCTGACCGAGTGCCGTTTCACGAAGGGTTTTGTGGATGTATGACCTTGACACGACCTTGACACTACAACCACACTGCTGGATGACCTGACCTCACCACACCATCTCAACACAACCAATGAAAAAACTACCTTAATGTTGACTGATGCGAGTGAGTGAGTGAGTGAGCGAGTGTGGTGACGAGTTAGGACTGTGGTGTGGTGTTATAGTGTGTTAGTGGAGTAATTGTGGTGGTGGTGGTGGTGGTGGAGCAGCCCCCCCCCCCTGCCTCCCCCCCAAGTGTTGCGCATAATAATGATGTAATGTGGGTGTGTTGGTGCCTCTGACGTGACGCTGCGACAGACCGAATTAGACTTCTATATTGTTGTACATAACATAACATAACGTAACATTGCTTTATAAAGGTGGAAGGGAGGGGAGCAAGATGATTGTTTAGATGATTAAGGTTTTTACTGTATACCCTCTCACGCACACACATACACACACACCCCCACACACACACACACACATATATACAGTCTTTTAGTGGGCCAGAGCTGATGTTGACGATGATATTTGTGAATCTGTTAGTGGAGGAAACTTTGCACATGAAGAGAAGATAATTTTTACCTCCCTCTCTCCCTCCCTCCAGCGCCCCCCCCCCCACCCCACTCCCTCTGTCCTGACAAGTTAAATGTTTGTGTAGACTAAGTATACTATTAATATTTTTTGTTAGTGAAATAGAAGCATTTTGTGTGAAGTTTGGCATGTTATTCAATAAAATGTGAATAACAATCCGCGTTTCATTCCTGCCTTCCTTGTGTGTGTGTGTGTGTGTGTGTGTGTGTGTGTGTACGTATACCAAGCTGAAGGTAAAACGCTTAAACATGACAGCTAAACAAATAAACAAATAAATAAAAATAAACAAAAATAAAAAATATAACAAAATCTTGAATCATTGCACTAAATCATGAAAGTAAGTGAGTGAGTGAGTGAGTGAGTGTGTGAGTGAGTGAGTGAGTGAGTGAGGAAGTGAACATGAGATGAAGTTTAGTTTTGTTCCATTATGAAGAAAGAAAAAAAAACATACGAATCTTGATCTCACTGACATAGAGAAGCAAAGGTTTGAATTAGGTTATGAGGAGAGAACAAGAACGTAGAACACTGAACACACAAGTAACAGAGAACAATGTTATAACGAACTGACTAACACTGACTACTAGCATAAAAGTGGCAAGTGTTTTGGAAAATACTATTAATAATGATACTTTTTTTCTTAATTCTCAGATACCAAGAATGTGATGTAGGTGTAAAATTTTCCAGCTAAGACTTTCGATGCATCAATATAAGGTTGAATTTGGTGCAACACTGAGACGGTGTGTGTGTGTGTGTGTGTGTGTGTGTGTGTGTGTGACAAGAATACAATGATTACTATGACACTCGAGATTCATTGTAAAACTCTACTGTTACTTGATGTGAGAATGTATTGAGTTGCCTTTGAGAACTGACCATAACACACACATACACACACACACACACACATACGATACAAAAAAAGTACAGTTTTCCCCAAAGAAGTACAAATATAGATACTTGGAATGTACTGAAGGAAGGAAGAGGTGATAATGGCAAAGAATGTACATCAAATGAAGGAAAAACTGTACAAATATAATACACACACACACACAGGATAATTACACATACATACACAGTAACACACAAGTACACCTTTCCTACAACTGCATAAACACATACCTGGGTTGAGTCTTGCCACACCTTCACACTTCTTGTTTTAGTGTGTTGGCGCCACACTTATTAATGGTCTTGCTGTGGTGTTGTCTTGCTGTGGTTGTCTTGCTGTGGTGTTGTGTTGCTGTGTTGTCTTGCTGTGTGTTGCTGTGTTGTCTTGCTGTGTGTTGCCTTGCTGTGTTGTTGTCTTGCTGTGGTGTTGTCTTGCTGTGGTGTTGTCTTGCTGTGTGTTGTCTTGCTGTGGTGTTGTCTTGCTGTGGTGTTGCCTTGCTGTGTGTTGTTGTCTTGCTGTGGTTGCGGTCAGGGTCTCAACACATCTGTGGAAACAATGAATGATAGAGTTTGTGTGTGTGTGTGTGTGTGACATATAGTTGTAATATTAGCTGGATTTGTCTGTTTGTTTATTCATATACATTTTACACATACACACACACACACACACACACACACAGCTCACCTCTCATAGTTCTCTCGTTATCATCTCCATCTCTGTTGTTGCTCCTGTTGTCTCTAAATGTTTATGTCTATTTAATACTCTTTTCTTTATTAGATCACTACTACCATTACTACTACTACTACTACTACTACTACTACTACAATTACTACTCCATTATGACTGCTACTGCAACTACTACTATATTGTTCAAGGATTTGTTTTGTCTTAAGGGGAAAAAAAATTGTACACTTTGGGAATTAATACATAAAAAAGGGGAAGAAAGATTTGTATTTGATATATAAAAGGTAAAGATATACACAGTGGTTATTGTTATTATTATTATTATTGTTGTTGTTGTTGTTGTTGTTGTTGTTGTTGTTGTTGTTGTTGTTGTTCTATCACATGCAACATAATCTTTTTAACGGACCTCAAACACACACAAATTCACTGACTAATATCTCTTCTGTAATCACTATCCTAATCATGACTTTCATCATCATTATTTCTGCACCAAAACATTATCATTATCATCATCAATTCATTTACGTATTTCTCATTTTCATTCTGTTCCAAACCTCATTTTCTTTACTTTTTTTTTTTTTTTTTTTTTTTTTTTTTTTTTTAAATTAATTATTACTATACTGTCATTACTACACCTGTAACTCTTCAATACACACGAAAAGCAGATGCATAAAAATTAATTATACATTACAGAATAGAAAAAACCAAAATCTTTATACAAACACCTAAAGACTTTGAATAATTATAATAGATTAAAAAGATAAAATTGAGTCCTTATCAATCTGTTTTTTTGGTCAACAAGCGGGATTTTTTCAACGTATTTTTGTCACGGTTTTTCGTACGCGTCTCATCGGTTAAGTGATGCGCCGCACCAGTTTAGAGCCAGTCGTCGTGAGAGAAAGTGCTGCTGCTGCTGCTAGGGCAAAAATGCATTAAATTCCCTTTAGAAACATTGAAAATAGCTTTAAAAACATTGAATCGCTTTCAAAAATATCGAATCGCTTTTAAAAACTTTAATCAAAATCGGATAATCGCTAATCAGACTTAGATTTTTTGGCAACCGAATCGGATAATCGAATCGGACTTGACGAGCTGGCAAATCGGTAATCGCTAATCGGACTTCAATTTTTCCGAATCGCGCCCACCTCTGATATTAACTCTACAGTCCTGCTAGGGTTGACAAGAGTGCTGTCCTCTCACCCAGAAGCAGCTGTGAACTGGAATCGAACCCACAATCTTTAGAACACAAGACAAGCACTCAACCACAGAGCCAACCAACACCGTGATACAATAACAACCACATACTAAATCAGGGGTGGAAGGGAAGGATGGAGGGGTGGAAGGGAAGGATGAAGGGGTGGAAAGGAGGGATGAAGGGATGGAAGGGAAGGATGGAGGGGTGGAAGGGAAGGATGAAGGGGTGGAAGGGAAGGGTTAAGGGGTGGAAAGGAGGGATGAAGGGGTGGAAGGGAAGGATGGAGGGAAGGATGAAGGGATAGAAGAATTGAGGCTGAAAAAATATATAAACAAATAAATAAATAAAGTGAAGGGAAGAGAGAGAGCCAAACGCTATATAAAATTCTTCATTTATATTAATTTCTATTAATTTCTACAACAGACGAAATCATCCGAAAAATAATAATGAATAAATGAATCGATAAATAAAACTTGTCTGGTAATTATTCAAAACAATTCTCCACATTATTCTACATTAGTCATTTAATCGTTTATTCCATTTATTATTATTCATTATTTTCTTTATTCTATCTTTCATTTTTGACGTTATCCCCACCCAAAAAAAAAAAATAATAATAATAATAATCAATACATAAAACAAAACAGGATAATAAACGTCAAATTATTTTGGCTACACGCACCGTGGCCCAAAATTATGTTATAAACGACGAAATGAAACACGACAAACTATTGATAAATCTTGAAAACCAACAAGAAATAATTACATGAACAACAACAACAATAATAATAATAATAATAATAATAATAATAATAATCACAACATAAATGAATTTCTAACTTACCAAAAATAAACCCACATATATATATGAATAATTATAACCTTATATCAATACTATTAATTAAGGAAATCAAGAAGCTAGTATATATAGACTATACAACTCAAAAAAATTATATATATACACATAGTACCATAAGCTTATGTATGTACGTATGTGTATGTATGTACGTATTAATAGTTGCCAGATGCACACTATAAGGTAAGTAAGTAATGCAAAATTAATCATAAAAATAAACAAATAAACAACCGTTATTTTTACTTAAATTAACACAACACTTACACACGTACACACTTATATACATACATACTAACACACGTACACAACTCAACCTTTGTCTCACGCACACACACACACACACTACCTTAACCCTAGACTGATGGGTCACACACCACACACTTACACACGTACATACTTAACACACACACGCACATACGCACATACACACCAGGTACTCGTCTATGCGGAGAACACAACATGTCTCCTTCGCGTATAGAATTTATTTATTTGTTTAGTGGAGAGAGTAAGCGCTAGACATCCAAGGATACATTCGCTTATAGAAATGAATTAGGTTAGGTTTGAGTGTGCTGTGGTTGTGGTAATGTTGTGTCTCGACTCTACGTGTTTATAGAATACTTAAGTGAGTTTAATGTAATGTTTATGAAGTTATCTAAGACATGTATTTAATTTTATGTTCTATATCGAATCTAAAACTGTATTTGAACTCATTCCAAAGTTGTTGTTTTTTTTAGTAGTATTTTAGTTTTATATATTGTCTAAAACTGGATTTAAGCTTATTCCAATACCCTCCCTTTGTTTTTGTTTTACATTTCACTGATCTGTATAGCAATTATAAGTATATTGAAAGTTAGTTCGTGTGTTTTTTCATGATGTATAAATGTATTCCAATTATTTTTTTTTCATGATGTATAAGATGCTATTTTAGAGAAAGTATATTGATTTTTTGTATAATTTCGATAATCTTTCTTTCCACACAATAAGTCACAATTTCAACTGACCTCACACCACCCACCCCCCTGAAAAAAAAATAAATAAATAAAATAAACAAATAAATAAATAACTATGAATGATTAAAATGAATAAATAAAAATTAGTTAGTTGATAAAGTTATACATTTTTAATCCACTTCTACTATTTGCTGTCTGTTCAATATAGTAATTATGGCATAAAACATATACTAGAAATCTTTTATATATCCAGTCACCTTATAGACACACACACACACATACACACACACACACATATAGTTTCTGATGCTATGAGTGTATTTCGAACATCACTCACTCTGTCTGTATAAGTGTCTCGATTAAGTGTGGTTTGTATAGACGATTGAAAGGTATAGTTTAGAAGAGTTATCACCATCTGTTTGTCATCATTCATTCATTCATTGTCATCCTCACTATCATCTATTATTTAAAGGTCTACTTCACCTATTTTTTTTTTTTTTTTTAGGTTTTGAAATCTATCCATAATCATCATCATCATCATTATTATTATGTTAGATTATTTTGTAACTTCATCATCACTATCTTTCCCTCTAAACTTGCACACACACACGCACACACACACGCACGCACACACACACGCACACCTAATACATTTTAAGGCATTGCTAGGGAAACACACACACACACACACACACGTACACACCATCATCAGCGTACACAAGCAATGGTGGGGCGGAGGAAGGTATGATCACAGATAAAAAAAAAAAATAATAATAATAATAATAATAATAATAAAACTAACCCTAACCTAACTTAAATCTATGCTTACAAAACACCAACAGAGGACCATCAACACACCTCCACGACTAGACTAACCTTGCAACACTTTCCGAAACTTTCTAAAACTTTCTGAAAACTTCTCGAAACTTTTAAAAAACTTCTCGAAATCTTTTAAAAACTTTTCGAAACTTTTTATAAACTTTTCAAAACTTTTAAAAACTTGGAAATCTTTTAAAAACTTCTCGAAACTTTTTAAAATTTTTCCAAAACCGTCTCCCACATCCTCGTACTTTCTAGGAGAGTAGCGAGGACGTGATATATAATAATAATAATAATAATCTTAATAGGATATGATATAATTTATGTAATGAGGTTGTGTGTACTGTATCCTTATAGCGACGTCAACAACAAGAGTGAATAACACATCAACAATACAGAATGAACACACTTTTATAATGACATTTCTTTGTACCTTCCCTTGTAGTCATAGTAATACAATGAAGAACAGCAATACATAAGGTGGTGAGGATATATAAAAGTGAATTACAAGATCACTATAGATAAAAACAACATCATTATCTCATACACAAACCTGACCCACCAAACCGCTAATTTACCGACGTTAATATTTTTGGCTAATGATTGAACTTAATGAATTGCATGAAACTATGAAATCAAGCCTTTATTTTTTTTGTGTGTATGTGTTTTTTTTAAGTTAAAGCCTCTAAATCTGCCTCTTATTTTATTTATTTTTTTTTTTTTTACTCTAAAGATAATTAATGAGTCTATACATGAATAGAAAGAAATATTTACGTGTGTGTGTAGTTATGTGATAGGCAGAAAACATTAATTCTATATATATTTTTTCTTTCTTTCTTCTTCTTCTTCTTTCAATTCAACTGTAGACATAAACAGAATAATAATAATAATAATAATAATAATAATAATAATAATAATAATAATAATAATAATAATAATAGAGTTCTTCACAGATAGACAAATACTTTTCATCCTCTACTTCCTCGTTATTTCTCGGTACTTTTTTTTTTTTGTCATAGTTTGAGTAAATAAAATAAAAAATAAATAAATAAAAAATAAAAATAAAAACATGGGTCCAGATATTGATGTATAAAACGTACGAGAGAGAGAGAGAGAGAGAGAGAGAGAGAGAGAGAGAGAGAGAGAGAGAGAGAGAGAGAGAGAGAGAGAGAGAGAGAGAGAGAGAGAGAGAGAGAGAGAGAGAGAGAGAGAGAGAGAGAGCGAGAGAATCGAGAGAGAGAGAGAGAGACAGAGCGAGAGAATAAATCAAAACATATATATAAAAAAATAATAAAATAAAATAAATTAACAGAATCTAAAGCCATACACCCACTACCACTACTACTACCACACCACCACCACCACCACTACCACACCGCTACCACTGCCTCCCTTCACACTCAGCTTCTCAGTGCCTCCAGTCTGGTTCGCATTGCCTCCATTTCCTCCCCAGGCTCCTCCTCCTCTTCCTCCGAGACAAGAGCTGTAGCACCTCCAACAGGCTGGGAGGGTAAGGCATCGCGCACCATCTCTGGCGCCTCACCAAGCTTGCCGGCCGTGATCTCCCATAACACCTGGAAGGGAGGAGGGGGGTGAGAGGGTGTGGGTGTGGGGGGGTAAGGGGGTGAGGGGTGATGTGGGGGGGTGTATCTTAGGTTAGGCTTTGCAGTGTGTGGTTCGGAGGTTATGTGTGTGTGTGTTTGTGTGGATGTGTTTGTGTGGGTGTGTGTGTGTGATGTAGAAGAGGAAGAGGAGTGAGAAGAGGAAGGAAGGAAGGAGAAGATGGAAGAAGAGTAGGATGAAAGAAGAGGAGGAGGAAGAGGGAATTGAACTTATTACTACACTCCTTCTTCCTCCTCCTCCTCCTCCTCCTCCAGCAGTACATACCTTGTCTACCTCGGCCTGCACCTCCTCCTCCATCTCCTCAGGTTCAAGTGTGTCCATGGTATCTTCAAGCATCTCCTCCATGATTCCGGCCTTGCACATTTCCCGACTCATATCCTGCATCGTCTTGCTGATCTCGGGCAGCTTGACTAATTCTTGCATGGCTTTCATGACCTCTGTTGACTGTGAGAGTGCCCCGGCTATGCGTAGGGTGGCTGTGTACGTGTGTGTGTGTGTGTGTGTGTGTGTGTGTGTGTAGGGAAGAAACGTTATATAAGTTTGTGTTTTTTTTTCTTCTCATTTCTTTGGTTCAATTGCATATATAAAGAGACATATATATACACACACACATACACACACACACACACACACACATATATATACTTCCCCTATTCCTTACTATTAACTCTCTTTTATCTATCTCTCCTTTCCTTCCTTCCTTCAACATTCAATACACATTCTACAAACCACTTCTTTCACAAATACCACATCTCACCACACCTCTACCACACACCACCACACCCTCCCCTTTCCTGTACTCACCCAGCTGTGCCTTCATCTGGTTTTGTACAGAGTTGAGGTGAGCTTTACTGGTATAAATGCGCCCGACAGTCTTCCTCGCCTGGACAACTTCCTTCGCCAACACACGACACACATCTTTGTCTCCTTTCTTGGCGGCTTCCTTTAAAGTCTTCTTCGCCTTCTCCTCCTCCCTCTGAATGGCTGTGAAGGATGGAAGGATGGAAGGATGGAACACACACACACACACACACATACACAAATAGATGGAACATTTTTCGACCAACAGAGAAATGAGAACAGTGATAAAAGAACAGAAGTGAGAATGCAGTGTAAAAAGTGGGTCAGTATTGGCGCCAGTGATGTTTTTGGTCTGTGTAAATGAAGATAGGCTTAAGGATGGAAGGATGGAAGGATGGAAGGATGGACACACTGTAGAATGGTCTGTGTAAATGAGGATAGGCTTAAGGATGGAAGGATGGAAGGATGGAAGGATGGATACACCACTGTAGAATGGTCTGTGTAAATGATGTGATGTGACGGAGGGAGTGGGAGTCTATTTCCAAATGATGACAAATTACTCAGGAAAATAAAAAGTCAAGAGGACTGTGAACATTTACAAAAGGATTTAGATAAGATTGACAGATGGAGTAAACTTTGTGAGCTGGAGTTTAATGTCAAAATGTTTCAAGTGTTGGAAATAGTTAGTAGTGGAATGACTTTGTGAGTATAGATTACAGATAATTTGTCACCAGGGAAACATTAATACAATCACAGAACATACATACATATCAGCTGCTGAGAAATATAAGAATGACTTTCAAATATCGGAACGAAGAGATGATTAACAAATTGATCACAAGAAAGATATAAAGAAGATTGACAAATATTACAAAGAACAGCTACAAAAATAACTCCAAGTCTGACACATTTCCCTTATTAAGAAAGACTTTTTAGGTTGAAACTCGCAACTCGTGAGGAAGTAAGAGAAAGGTGAGACTTAATAACAGTGTATAGAGCACTGGAAGGTGTGGCATAAATAGATAGAGTTGATCTGTTTGTGTGTTAGGACAGAACAACAACAGAACAACAGAACACCAACAGAACATAATGAAAAGAACTACATGCAAGAGAGACATACAAAAAACACATCTTCCCATTTAGAAACACAGAAAGAAGGAATGAATAAATGAATAAACTTGATGCAGAAGTAACTAATGCAACAAATATTCATGATTTCAAAAGCAAACTGGATAATAGATTTGGTGACAGACCGGACAGTACGAACATAACTCTTTTAATGTATACATACAACAACTAACTAAACACACACACACACACACACGCGCGCACACACACAGACGTACATCGTATCTGTCGGTCGAGGACATATCCTTCCTTCCTGATCTTGTGGCACCATTCATTGACCTGCGAGGGAGGGAGAAAAGAGGTCAGGTTAAGTCACAATAAATGTAGTGTCACGTATGCATCTCACGTATTGGGGGGAGAGGGAAGGGGACACACACACACACACGTGCTAAAACAACAAAAACAACTACAACAACAACAATAGGTGAGAAACGTAACATTAAACTTATAAGGAAAACAAACAAGGTAGTGCTTACAGGTACGGCAGCCGTATCCTCATAGTGCTCACTCATAGGTGCAGCACGTGCCTAACTTTTGCTGGTTTTATTTTACATTGTACAGTTTGAATAAGGTTCTGTTATTTGTCAATGTAGGTTAAGGTTTGGTTAAGTTAGGTTAGGTTAAGTTAGGTTAATATAGAAGCTATCAAACGTTCTCTATGACCAAAAGTAGAGTGTTGGACGAGGTGCAGTCCCAAGATGGTGAGGTAAACAAACGCCATTATGGTGAGGATGTAAAATTTTACCGTTTTGAGAAACAAAATATAAAAAGCTTATATAACCAAACCTAACCATAATGAAACGAGTGCCTTAAAATCATAATCCTCGCTTATAGATACAGCACGTGCCTAACTTTTGGGTAAAAAGCTTATACAATCAGACCTAACATAACATAACTTCAAAGATACTTTACCAGGTAAATAATAAGGCACACTGCCGTACCAATAGCAGATTATTTTGTTGATAACTTTTTAAGTGTTTTTGAAACTCTTCCTACGATGAAAATGTCAAATTTAATGTGAACACGTTGGGTGACGCCGGCACTGCCGTACCAATAATGGATGACAACGGGGTACGACTGCCGTACCAATAGTGGATGACAATGGGGTACGGCTGCCGTATCTGTAAGCACTTCGTAAAATGAACAGGCAGACAGTAAACTTATAAGGAAAAGGTATCATTGCAGTTTCAACCAATACAGCACACGTAACTATAAACTGTCTCAGGGTCTAGATGACACTGTTAGGAGCATTTCTAGCCCCATATTATAGTGTGGATCACACCGCTGACACTATTCTAACCTAACCTAACCTTACCTCAACCTCCGCGTTAGGACACTGTTTGAACAACCAGAAACCTATGCTACCCAGGGGGGAGGAGGCTGCATCCTCCCCCTGGACCACCCCGCTAGGATACTATTCTAACCTAACCAAACCTAACCTGGACCCCCTCATCCTCCCTTCCTCTAAGACACTGTTCCAACACTACCACAAACCTATCCTAACCCCCGCCCCCCCTGGACCCAACCTCACCTGGATCCCAGCTAAAATTGAGGTAAATCTTTGAAACTCCATTCCGATCTTATTATTAATTTCCGACACTGTAATATGGGGCTAGAAATGCTCCTAACAGTGTCATCTAGACCCTGAGACAGTTTAGAGTTACGTGCATTGGTTGAAACTGCAATAATACCAATAAATTAATTAATTAATTAAAATAAATAAATAAAACCCTAACCTAACCTAACACCCCCACACCCCCGCTAGGACACGGTTCAAACACAACCAGAAATCTATCCTGATCAGGGGGCTGCGTCCCCCTTGGACCTAACCTAACCGCTCCGACACTATTTTAACTGTCCCGATCTTATTATTAATTTTCCAGTGTAATATGGGGCTAGAAATGCTCCTAACAGTGTCATCTCACCTGGTTTACTCACCTGGTTGGCTACCCTTTAATTGCACATTATACTAGACTTAGACTATGCGAGGAGGTACTGGTAGATGTATAAGGGCAGCACGGATCTGAAGGCACGCCAGTCACAGTTAAACAGTGCATAGATATTAAACATGGAAAGTAGTGACTGAGTTGTGTGCCTTAGACTGAGATAGTTTAGAGTTACGTGCATTGGTTGAAACTGCAATAATACCTTAAGTTTTTATAATATAATTCCCAAAAGTTAGGCACGTCGGCTGCCGTACCTGTAAGCACTGCCAACTTAAAAAGTGTGTGAGTATTTACCTAAAGTAAAGTGTGTATGTAGTATGTACGTGTGTATGTACATGTGTGTGTGTGTGTGTGTGTGTTAAGCCTTCACTCACCTGGTCTTTGGGACTCTTGGAAGGACTCTTGGAAAACAAACCCATTCTATAGTATTAAAAAAAATCTTTCCTTCCTTCCTCCTTCAGTCTCTTGACACTTGTTCGGGTGGCGACTCTGACCCCGCCTTTATTATACAGTAAACTTTACCTCTATATTAACTTCTATATATATTAACCCACAAATATTTAAATTACTTTATTTACCATTATTTTGAGTGTATTTATAATGTAGATATTATTAATATTGTTTGATATTTAAGGTGTGGATTATATTCTTGATTAATGGTTTCGGACAGAGGTTGTTCTGTTGTCAACAAACATTTTATATTTATTTTATTTTATTTAGAAGCAACGAAGTATATCAAAACAATTTAAAAAAAACATTTTTTTCTTATATATATTTTCCAAGTCAGTTTCAGAAAATAATTACCATGAATATAAATCTCGAAGAAAAATGGTAGTTTAAAAGTTGCATTAGTAGGTTTTCAATGTTTAGTTCCCGCGAGTTTAAAATACAACACCAATTAATTAATAAATATAATAATTGTTGAATAATGTAAATAAAAAGTAGCTAACAAATTCAATCATTCCCTCTCTCTCTCTCTCTCTCTCTGAAAAAATAAATATTTCTAGGTAAATCTGCATAACTACTACTCGTCCCTATCTTCTCCTTCCTACAGCCAATAAGTGTGGAGAAAATTAAGGAAGCGGTAGGTGGGGGCAGGGAGGTCTGGCTGCGGCTCGGGTCCGTTATCCGTGCGGGCAAGGCAGCAGGTTGCCAGCGCGGACCGAAGCAGCCACGGGTTGTGGCGGAGGACCTCGGCGCCCTGCGTCATCGCCAGTCGCAGTCTTCTCTGCGCCACGCCCTCCTCGTCACGCTGCAGCACCCTGGTCACGTGGCAGGCCACGATCTGCTCAACTCGGGTGGTGAAGGGCACCAGACCGGTCTCGCTCTGCATGACGCACGCGCTGGACCACCTCGGTGCCCCCAGCATGGTCCTCATGGCGGCGTTTTGCAGCACCTCCAGTCGCTCCTGCTGGCTGGGTGAGAGCACGATGAGGACAGGAGCGCTGTAGTCCACCAGGGACCGCACCGCATGCACGTAGTACAGGCGCAGGACAGAGAACGTGGCGCCCGCAGTGAGGCGTGTCATGGCCCGCATAGCGTTCAGCCTGGCCTGCGTCCTTTCCCTCAGGTAGGCGACGTGGGCCGTGAAGGACAGCCGCTTGTCAACCCACACCCCGAGGTACTGGTAGGAGTCAGTCCAAGCCAACCCAACTCCCTGGACGTGGAGCTGCCACGCTGGGTCCGCTGCCTTCACCATCATGGCCCGGGACTTCTCGGCCGAGATCTTGAGCCCCAACTCCTCGCACATCCCGCTGATGAAGTTGAGCGCCTGCTGCGTCCTCCTGAGCTTGTTGCCCCTCCCAGTGACCACGAGGGCAAGGCCATCGGCGTAGCTCAGCAGGACGGTTCTCTCGTGGAAGGGCAGGGCCACCAGCTGCTCCATCAAGAGGTTGAAGAGGAAGGGACTGAGGATGCCGCCCTGTGGCGTCCCATTCTCCAGCTCGTGGAGGCTCGACCTCAGGCCCTGGAACTTCACCCTGGCGCGGCGGTGGAGTAAGTAGTCCCGGAGCCAGGCCAGCAGTTTTCCTCGCACGCCTTTTTCCACGAGCGCGGTGAGTATGGCGTGAGGGCTGGCCAGCTCGAATGCCTTTTCCAGGTCCAGGAAGACGACGACGGTGGGGTGGTGGTTGGTCTGGGCCAGCAGAGTGAGTAAGCTGCCAGCCGTACTCACGCCGCGGGTGTAACCGAACACGTGTTGGTGCAGGGGCCCCACCCGCCACTGCAGCCGAGCCAGCACCATCTTCTCAGCCGTTTTGGCCGTGCAGCTGAGGAGAGAGATGGGCCTGAGCTTGGTGGGCTCCCTCGGCTTGGGGATGGGCCGAATGTCAGCTTCCTTCCACACGGGTGGCAGGCAGCCCACCAGCCACGAGGCGTAGGGGCCGCGCAAAGGGCGCTTGAGGCCGCTGCAGACGCAGGAAAGGCGTCTAGGGGGAGGCATGGAAGGTGCCAGGGAGGGTTGCGCTAACAGCGCAGGAAGCAGATGGCATTCACACATGTGAAGTGTGAATTCTCCCAATCCTCAAACTCAGTTACACGAACTCCAAGAGGCGTAACTTTTTGTGAGAGGGGTTAGTGAGCGAATACACTGGACTGGTTACCAGCGCAGGCTCACAAACCAGGAGGAGGCGCCCTTAGAGTTTGGCGCTGGCAAAAGCCGCTCTGGGTTACCAATATATAGTCTGTTGTGCTAGACCATATTAGTTGAGTGTTCTTAATGTGCTGAGTAATGGTTATAGAAACAACCATTTAGCTTCCTGATGTGACAAAATTTTATTGGGGTAGTCATGTAAATTTACTGGTGACCTGAACAAGTATTTATGGAATGGTTCTGTTATTTTTGATTTTATAAAACAATAAATATATATAAAGTGTAATAGAAATAAAATAAAATTTATTTACAATATAAAAAATAAAAAGTAAATTATAGAAAATGTACAAAAAGTGAATTACAGAAAATGTACATATTTTTATGGTAAACTTGCGTCGTCACTACAAGTGTAACATTGTAACCACCTTGGGTACTGTACATAGTGCAGTGTAACACTGTAACCACCTTGGGTACTGTACATAGTGCAGTGTAACACTGTAACCACCTGGAGTACTGTACATAGTGGTGTGACACTGTAACCACCTGGAGTACTGTACATAGTGCAGTGTAACACTGTAACCACCTTGGGTACTGTACATAGTGCAGTGTAACACTGTAACCACCTGGAGTACTGTACATAGTGGTGTAACACTGTAACTACCTGGAGTACTGTACATAGTGCAGTGTAACACTGTAACCACCTGGGGTACTGTACATAGTGCAGTGTAACACTGTAACCACCTGGAGTACTGTACATAGTGCAGTGTAACACTGTAACCACCTGGAGTACTGTACATAGTACAGTGTAACACTGTAACCACCTGGAGTACTGTACATAGTGCAGTGTAACACTCTAACCACCTGGAGTACTGTACATAGTGCAGTGTAACACTGTAACCATCTGGAGTACTGTACATAGTGCAGTGTAACACTGTAACCACCTGGAGTACTGTACATAGTACAGTGTAACACTGTAACCACCTGGAGTACTGTACATAGTACAGTGTAACACTGTAACCACCTTGGGTACTGTACATAGTGCAGTGTAACACTGTAACCACCTGGAGTACTGTACATAGTGCAGTGTAACACTGTAACCACCTGGAGTACTGTACATAGTGCAGTGTAACACTGTAACCACCTGGAGTACTGTACATAGTGCAGTGTAACACTGTAACCACCTGGAGTACTGTACATAGTACAGTGTAACACTGTAACCACCTGGAGTACTGTACATAATACAGTGTAACACCCTCACCTGTAACCACCTCCACACTTGTCCACACAACACATCAACTCAAAAGTGTATCTTCATGTGTTGGCGAATATCCTTCTTTGTCTTGTAACATTTCTTACAAACATCACACTTGAACTCCCTCAAGCCAGTGTGTCTAAACATGTGTAGATCGAGATCATAAAGAGTAAAGAATCTTTTACCACAGTCATTACATTCATATTTCTTAACACCACTGTGTGTCAGGGTGTGTGCGGTGAGGTGAGACTTTAGGGTAAATGTTTTCCCACAGTCTTTACATTCATAGTTTTTAACACCACTGTGTGTCAGGGTGTGGCTGGTGAGGCTAGACTTTTGAGTAAATGTTTTTCCACAGTCTTTACATTCATAGTTTTTAACATCACTGTGTGTCACGGTGTGTCTGGTGAGGTTAGACTTTAGGGTAAATGTTTTCAAACAGTCTTTACATTCATAGTTTTTAACACCACTGTGTGTCAGGGTGTGATAGGCGAGGTTACACTTTTGGGTATATGTTTTCCCACAGTCTTTACATTCATAATTTTTAACACCACTGTGTGTCAGGGTGTGCCTGGTGAGGTGAGACTTTCGGGTAAATGTTTTCCCACATTCTTCACATTCATGATTTTTAACACCACTGTGTGTCAGGGTGTGTCTGGTGAGGGTAGACTTTTGGGTAAATGTTTTCCCACATTCTTTACATTCATGATTTTTAACACCACTGTGTGTCAGGGTGTGTTTCTCAAGTATACTTTTGCATTTAAAAGTTTTATCACACTGCTGACATTTAAACTTGTTCTCTCCTTTGTGGACGGAGCTGCCTGCCTCAAGGTGATTCTTGCCATCACACCTGCGCCTCCCCACACCTGAGGCAGACTGATCCTGCTGCTCCCGGCCACTCATGCTGCTGCCCGGCCTCACAGCCTCCACTGCAGCACTACTCCCGGCAGCACACGCCATGGCTGGTCCTGCAGGAACCCTCGGGGAAGCCGCAGCAAGCCCGGTCAGTGCTAAGCAGGGCAGCCGGCTTGGACTCTGGCCTCGATACCTGCAACAATGGTGACGGTCAGTACACAGAGAGCCACGCGCCACGCTCTAGACCACACAGTTGTGTTAGGGTTAAGGCAAGACCGGCAAGAAGCTGCCGTCACCTAGGATCGAACCCTCAACCTTTAGGTGACGAGGCAAGCACTGTAACCACAGAGCCACCCCACACCCTAAACTAAACCTGGTAAAACTGGAGAATAGGTCCGTGTCGCGTACAAGCACGAAACTGACATATCAGTTAGAAGACTCGGTAGTGGTTCCAGAAACGTAAAAAAAATGAGGTGCTCACTTCTAGTGTGGCCGTAATAGCACTCGAAAGTGTGGCGATCCTCACCAGTTTCTAAGTCCAGCGAGCTCCCTCCCTGTGTAAAGTAAACACTGATCTGATTTTGGAGGTCCTGGGATTCCAGGGGGGGTGCAGCTCCTTCTGCTAGATTAGGTTAGGTTAATGTCCTAGCGGGGCCGTCCCTGGTTAGGTTAGGTTAGGTTAGGTTCAGGTTAAGTTAGGTTAGGTTAGGTTCAGGTTAGGTTAGTAGTGGGGGGTGCGCCCACCCCTGCTAGATTGTTAGGTTAAAAAAATTGCTTTTTTTTTTTTTTTTTTTTTTAACGGCCATATTTCGCTTAATTTTCATCCCCACCCAAAGCCCCCGATTCCCCAGGCTCCCCCAAGCTTGTTGGAGGGGATGGGGGGGGAGGGGGGGGAATCGGGGTGACGGTGAGGGAGCTCGCTGGACTTAGAAACTGGTGAGGATCGCCACACTTTCGAGTGCTATTACGGCCACACTAGAAGTGAGCACCTCATTTTTTTTACGTTTCTGGAACCACTACCGAGTCTTCTAACTGATATGTCAGTTTCGTGCTTGTACGCGACACGGACCTATTCTCCAGTTTTACCCTAAACCTTAACTAACCAAACTAAACCTTACCTAATCACACAACGCCTCAACTCAACACAGCCTCCATGGTGTACCTGTTAGTCTGTCTGGACGGGACGGGACGGGACGGGACGGGACGGGGCTGTTCACCTCCCTTCACTATCACTGTGGGACGCTAGGAAGCCGCCGCTGCTGCTGCTGTTGGGAACTTCAACTTCGGAAGGAAGGACCAAACAATGTTGTTGTTGTTGTTGTTTTAGGGCTGCGAGGATCCCTTGGGGAACACTATGAGCCCTGGTGATGTCCTATGATGCTATCACAGGCGAGGTAGTTGATCTGTCCTCCGTAGGAAGGCACAGGTGAGGTGGATGACGGTGTGTTGAAGGGCCCTATGAGCCCTGGCGATGTCCTATGAGACACTCACAGGCGGGAAGGGGATAGTAAGAGGTTAAGAAGATTAGATAGATGAAACAAGGAGAAGTTAACTTAGAAAGAGAAAAAGGCAAAGCGAAAATTGGTTGGACCAGACATTGAAGTCCAAAACTTTGCAGCATCAGACCTCAATATCTGATCCCTAAGCCCCTCCACAACGGCAATGGGCTTGGAAACGGAGGGGAGGACCAAACAAGGCTGGCGTTATGGCGGACTTAGGTGAGAGAAGAATTGGTCTTGATCTTGAAGGATCAGGGATGTTAACTTTTCTAGCCCACATTGTCGTACCGAGCCACTGAAATCATCGTATTTTGAAATATATCATCGTCCATCCAAAAGAAAAGTAATACACACCTCAAAACTGCACTATTACACTTTATTGATCATTGCATTTCATTCATAAATGTTCATAAATGCCATGTTTTGTTTCCCCTTTTCACTCATACCGTTATACGTCAAAGAAATATAACCGAAAGAAATTCACCCTTAGGCTTCCCCACAGTAAGAGTCAAGATTGAAAGCGATCGAGAGACCACATCAATCTCTCCCTCTGTCTCTGTTGCCGCGTCTCTCTTCAAAATCATTATTCTCTCTCTCTCTCTCTCTCTCTCTCTCTCTCTCTCTCTCTCTCTCTCTCTCTCTCTCTCTCTCTCTCTTTCTCTCTCTCTCTCTCTCTCTCTCTCTCTCTCTCTCTCTCTCTCTCTCTCTCTCTCTCTCTCTCTCTCGCTCTCGCTCTCGCTCTCTCTCTCTCTCTCTCTCTCTCTCTCTCTCTCTCTCTCTCTCTCTCTCTCTCTCTCTCTCTCTCTCTCTCTCTCTCTCTCTCTCTCTCTCTCTCTCTCTCTCTCTCTCTCTCTCTCTCTCTCTCTCTCTCTCTCTCTCTCTCTCTCTCTCTCTCTCTCTCTCTCTCTCTCTCTCATTTTTTTCTAAGGTTTACGTAACATCCTGTCTCTATTTGTTAACTTCTGGTGTTGTTTGTGTTATCAATATACTATTACTATTTCATCATTACTATTATTTTTCTGGTGATGGTGATTGCAGCAGCAGCAGCAATAATAGAAAAAAAAGAAGTAGTAGCAGCAGTAGTAGTAGTAGTAGTAGTAGTAGTAGTAGTAGTAAATAGATGTTTTTAGTGTTTTTTTTAATGATCTCTCTCTCTCTCTCTCTCTCTCTCTCTCTCTCTCTCTCTCTCTCTCTCTCTCTCTCTCTCTCTCTCTCTCTCTCTCTCTCTCTCTCTCTCTCTCTCTCTCTCTCTTTCTCTCTCTCTTATCGCCCTTCTGTGGATTTCCCCTTCCATTCCTGATAAATAGAAACGAAGTACAGAAGTAAGAAAGAGAGAGTGCGAGAAACACACACAAGCACTACATTCCACAACACTATCATCATCATCATCATTATTATTATCATTATTAATTAATATAAACGATGTATTGCAAGATGGTGTTCCTCCTACTTTTCGTACATTCACTGACCTCTGCTTTTGAAGAGGAACCGGACAGACTACAAAAAGGTGCAACAATAAGTCAGGAAGATTCTAACGAGAAGAAAGAAGGAGGCATCGAGAGGCAGGAGGGCGATACAAAAGTCAAAATACCAAGGTTAGTCTGTGATATTTCTCTCTCATCGTTTTGCCCAGCTCGTCTGAATGAATCTCACCTTTCTCCTACTCCTCCGTTGTCTCCAGTGCTGGTGACGAATGAATTCAAGGAGGAAAGAGAGAAAACAAACTTAAACCACAAAGAAAATAAGAAGGAGGAGGATGTAGTACAATTAAATGACGATGATGTGGAAAATATCAACACGACTCTGTTTTCCGGACCTTCATCTACGATTAATGGAGGGCAAAAAGTTGGAGAAAGGATACGTTTTTGCAACACACCCGACGAGGAGGAAGAGGAGGAGGAGGAGGAGACAGGTAATCAAACTAACAGTAATAATAACACAAGTCACCCCCGATACCGGAGATACACACTACACGGCAAGAAATGGGAGAAAACTGAACTTAAATGGACTCTTCGAAAACCAAGTCTACACTCTCACGTCATTGACTCCGGAACAATACGTCAACAAATCACCGCGGCCATGCAAGTGTGGGAGAAAGCATCCACACTCAGATTCATAGAAGTGCACAAAGAGTCTACCGATGTGGATATATACGTGGATTTTGAAGTAGGACCTCATGGGGATCCGTATGACTTCGATGGAGAAGGATTGACGTTAGCCCACGCGTTCTACCCTGGCCGTGGTAGAGGTGGTGACATACATTTTGATGATGGTGACACTTTTGTAAGTCATCATCTGAGGCAACAAGGCAAGAACAGTTTGTTGATCACAGCCGCTCATGAACTTGGACACTCTTTGGGTATGTATAGTAATGGATCTTTCATTCTCTTATTTGTAATATTATTACTATTATCGTTTCCTATTACCTCGTTGAAGTTGAAGGTTAGATTAGGTACCTTGTACATTCTACATTATGAATCGTATTGTAATGTTCTTTTTCATTCTAATATCCTACTTTAGTGACACTGAAGTTTGCGAATTCTCCGTATTTACTGTTCGCTTATTTATTTCACTCTGGATTTTGGATTGTTTTATCGAGTACCTACTTAACCAGACCGTCAGAGGCGTGTGTCGGTTTGGGTTCCTACGTGGACATCCGGTCACGAACTTTCCAACACCGTTCTGTTAACCGGATGATATTTAGTATGGTTTATCAGAAGGGCCGAGCCTGGAGATAAGTTGTGATGAGGATTAAGTCTTGTCCGAGGTGTTAAACTTAGAAATAACTTTATTTAACTCTATATAATAAGATAAATATGTGTGTGTGGGAAGCAGTTTTGATTCCATTCCATGAACGCGAGGAACAGATATAACGAAGGATAATTACAGAATCTATAATAATCGTGGATAAACTTAGATGAGTAGAAAAAGAGGACATATCCTTGTATTAATAAACTATTTTGATCAAACAAAATAAAAGACATACATAGGTCATTGTGTGTGTAAATGTTCACAGTCCTTTTTACTTTCTATTTTTCTTAGTAATTTGTCATCTGCAAATAGACTCATATAACTATCCACTCCCTCTGTCATATAATTTACACAGACCTAGAACATCACTGGCGCCAACACTGATCCTTGAGGAACTCCACTTATCACACTGCACCATTCTCACTTCTCATCTTTTATTACTGTTCTCATTTCTCTGTTGGTCAAAAAGTGTGTGTTCGTACGAGACTTAACCTTGGCCCTCTCACCCCCTCCTCGTGCAGGTCTCCGCCACTCTGACGCAGGCATGTCCCTAATGGCGCCCTTCTACCAGGACTTCCCCGACGACTTCCAACTTCCTGATGACGACAAGCTCGCTATCCAGGTCCTCTACGGGACACCGGACACAGAGAAGAACAAGCCCATAGCCACATCCCCACCTAGGCCCACACGCCCACCTGTTCACCCCACACGACCACCTGTTCGCTCAACACGACCACCTGTTCGCTCCACACGACCACCTGTTCGCTCCACACGACCACCTGTTCGCTCCACACGACCATCTGTTCGCTCCACACGACCACCTGTTCGCTCCACACGACCACCTGTCCGCCCCACACACACGCCACCCCCGCTGGGCAAGTGTCCAGCACGTAAGAGGCCAGACGCTACAGCCGGCCCGGATATCTGCTTTACTTCCTTCGACGCAACCACGGAGTTCCGCAGCGAGCTGTTCTTCTTCAAGGGCCACTACTACTGGCGAGCTAACCGAAAAGGCGTGCCGTACCGCTACGAGTACCCGGGAAAAATAGAATTAAGGTTTCCGCCACTAACGCAAGTTGACGCTGCTTACGCAGACAGAGACGGATATCTCACCTTATTCCACGGCCACTCCTTTTACCGTCTGGGAAACAACCTTCATGTTACAAGACACGGACACTTGCGTGAACTTAATATCAATACTACATATGTAAACGCCGCTATGGTATGGGGGCACAATGGTCGTGTGTATGTGTTTAGCAGTGATCAGTACTGGAGGCTTGGCCGGGATGGGATCGCGGATCTTGATTACCCGAGGGACATTGCAGTCTGGCGAGGCATACCCAAGAATGTGTCAGCGGCCTTCACACTGGGTTACAAGACATTCTTCCTCGCTGGAACTGTCTTCTGGGAGTTTGACAGCTTGGACATGAGAGTGAAGCATGGACCGTTGCTCACGGCACCATACTGGCACCTCTGTCCATATTATGATGAAAAGGAGTTGATGTTATGCTCCTCGGGAAAGTGTAGAGACAGAATATCGCGTTTCCTTTTTTCTTTTCTTCTGTTTATTTGCATCCTGAACATGGCGTAAAATTATCAATATAAATACAGAAACGATGCAGTACGATGATGACAATGTAATAGGAGTGAGATAAGACATAAACGATATGAAACAAGATAGCGGCGTTATAAAAACTACTAAGTGACGTTCAGAAACTTATGAAACAAAACAAAACAAGAGAGACGTGCGTGTTATTATCAAACCAGAGAGACACAGAGGGAACAAAATAAAGTGATAATGTGAGTTAATAAGAATGTTATGTGACAGATAAGAGGCATTGATAAGCTTAATTCTGTAATGTCAAAGTAAATTTCTGATTTTTTTTTTTATATTTCATTAAGTACAGGTGTCCTTGCGTTGTGAGGTAAGGTGTGTGTGTGTGTGTGTGTGTGTGTGTGTGTGTGTGTGTGTGTGTGTGTGTGTGTGTGTGTGTGTGTGTGTAGGTACAGGGATCATTTTCCATTTGTTAGTCTACATAGGTAATACCAAAAGTACAATAGCAATTACTACCGCTGCTACGGCAACAACTTCTACTACTACCACTACTACTACTACTACTACTACTACTACCACTACCACTACTACTACTACTATTACTATTACTATTACTACTACTACTACTACTACTACTACTACTACTACTACTACTACTACTACTACTACTACTATTACTACTACTACTACTACTACTATTACTACTACCACTACTACTACTACTACTACTACTATTACTATTACTACTACTACTACTACTACTACTACTACTACTACTACCACTACCACTACTACTACTACTATTACTATTACTATTACTACTACTACTACTACTACTACTACTATTACTACTACTACTACTACTACTACTACTACTATTACTACTACTACTACTACTACTATTACTACTACCACTTTTTTTTTTTTTTTTTTTTACTACTACTACTACATTTAAAGATACCTCCACCCTTTTTATTTGCATGGGCTCCACAAATTGGAGGTCATTAGCCCCAACTCTGGTCGCTAATGGCTGTGGCATCCAACCATAATATTCTAACCCCTAACCATATCCATCTACTCCTATATTTACATCCTTATTTAATTACTACTACCACTACTACTACTACTACTACTATTACTATTACTACTACTACTACTACTACTACTACTACCACTACTACTACTACTACTACTACTACTACTACTATTACTACCAATACTACTACTACTACTACTACTACTACCACTACTACTACTACTACTACCACTACCACTACTACTACTACTACTACTACTACTACTACTACTACTACTACCACTATCACTACCACTACTACTACTACTACTACTACTACTACTACTACTACTACTACCACTACCACTACTACTACTACTATTACTATTACTATTACTACTACTACTACTACTACTACTACTATTACTACTACTACTACTACTACTACTACTACTACTACTACTACTACTACCACTACCACTACCACTACCACTACTACTACTACTACTACTACTACTACTACTACTACTACTACTACTACCACTACTACTACTACTACTACTATTACTATTACTACTACTACTACTACTACTACTACTACTACTACTACTACTACTACTACTACTACTACTACCACTACTACTACTACTACTACTACTACTACTACTACTACTACTACTACTACTACTACTACTACTACTACTATTATTACTACTACCACTACTACTACTACTACTACTACTATTACTATTATTACTACTACTACTACTACTACTACCACTACTACTACTACCACCACCACCACCACCACCAACAACAACAACAACAACAACAACAACAACAACAACAACAACAACAGCTCGATATATCACAAAATTCTAGGAAACATTTTATTCCAAAGTGTATTTTTTATCAGCGGGAGAGAAAGGGGAGAGAGAGGAAGGGAGAAGGGAGGGAGGAAGGGAGGGAGGGTGGGAGGGAGGGAGGGAGGGAGAGAGGACGGAAGGGAGAAGGGAGGGAGGAAGGAAGGGAGGGAGGGAGATAAGTACTTAAGATAATACTAGATATACTTTATATTGTCCTTCGATTCATTTTATTTCATTAGAACATTGTGTCAAGGTGTGTGGGTGTGTGTGTGGTGTGTGGTGGTGGTGGTGATGGTGATGGTGATGATGGTGGTGGTGGTGGTGGTGGGAGTGAAACATTTTGTTCAGTATATATAAGTAGCAGTGGTGGGCGCCGTTAATCAAAGTTAACTTCGTTAACCGTTAATCCGTTAATCAAAAAGGCAGATTTTATAGTTTTAACTTTTTTTAAAAACCTAAAAGAGGCTGATTTTTTATGAAATTTTTGGGTTATCGGACTTGAGTTAACGGAAGCTATATGTAACGGAAGTTAATTAGTCCGATAATAATTTCCAAAGTTAACTGAAAAGTTAAATCGTTAACGAAAATGTAACTTCGATTAACGAATTAACGGTTTGGTGCTCACCTATGATAAGGACGTACGTATGTATGTATGTATGTATGAATTAATACGTAATAGTTATATAGGTATACTGTTATTGCTCCCTGTGTGTGTGTGTGTGTGTGTGTGTGTGTGTGTGTGTGTGTGTGTGTGTGTGTGTGTGTGTGTGTGTGTGTGTGTGTGTGTGTGTGTGTACCTTTGCTACAAGACACCATACATACACACATACATATTAATACAGATCACCATTATCCTTTCAGACTTGCATTCAGATGGTGGTTTTGAAGATAGTGTTGGTGGTGATGGTGATGGTGATGGTGATGGTGGAGACGGTGCACACCAAAAGGTAAACAATATCACACATCTATCATCATTAACAAATATTATCATTGCTACTAATATCATGTTGAGGATGTATAAGTAACTATATTAACGTTGAGTGTGTGTGTGTGTGTGTGCGTGTGTGTGTGCGTGTGTGTGTGTGTGTGTGTGTGTGTGTGTGTGTGTGTGTGTGTGTGTGTGTGAGAGAGATAGAAAGAGAGAGAGAGAGAGAGAGAGAGAGAGAGAGAGAGAGAGAGAGAGAGAGAGAGAGAGAGAGAGAGAGAGAGAGAGAGAGAGAGAGAGAGAGAGAGAGAGAGAGATGGAGTAACAGGAACTACCTAGTGCAAGCCTCCGGGCCTTTTGTAGCTTCCTCATATTCTTATGTTCTTATGTTAATGCATTTGATTACCATTTATTAGTGTAATGATTCCTTCTTAGCCATCAAAAGAAATCTGCTGGACACTCACCTCATCCTCTTCCATAACTTTCATCATGCTGTACGTGGTGTGTGTGTGTGTGTGTGTGTGTGTGTGTGTGTGTGTGTGTCCGTTCTCAGTAAGGAACGATTGGACAAAATGTGTTTGTGAGGAAAACTTTGAGAATTAGATGCTCTGAGATACTACTACTATTACTACTACTACTACTACTACTACTACTACTACTACTACTACTACTACTACTATTACTACTACTATCTTTATTTCAGACAAGAACATCGCATTAAAACAAATGAAAGACGCACAAGACATGAAAAGAAAGTAAGTAATGACAGTCGGAAAAAAAAACGTATTATTATTATCATTATTATTACTGTTATTATCATTATTATCATTATTATTTCCATTACCTTTATCATTACCGCTTATATGAATGTTCAAGAGAGAGAGAGAGAGAGAGAGAGAGAGAGAGAGAGAGAGAGAGAGAGAGAGAGAGAGAGAGAGAGAGAGAGAGAGAGAGAGAGAGAGAGATCAAGCTTCACCCCACCCCCCCTCCTGGAGACACAAGCTTCACCAATCTATTACACACTACTACATATATAGTTTCCCCTTAAAAAAGAAGCCTTGTCTACCTTGCCAAGATGTATGTTAATTATAGGTTACATTTTTAACATCACTACGTATATCAATTATCAACGACACATAAATATAAACACCAGAACATTCCACTTAAATGAAAGCTGGTTAGACTGCACGAGGTCAATTCAGTTTGTAGGGTCTATAATTTTGACGTTCCCAGCCGTTCTTATCTTCTAAGTCAATACCTATTAACATCAGCTAACAGGAACACTGCATTGCTATGTCCTTTCATTAGATTACTTTGGGTTGAAATTACTGCAATGAAAGTTTTGATTAGAAGCGTCGATAAATGTAGGTAGGTGTTGTAATGCATTGACTGCGAGATCAAATGTAGGGTGTGTGGTGAGTTTATAGCCTTGAGCCTTTACTACGATACTCTACTATGTCCTATACTTGCTGTTTGTGTTACACCGTCCACAAGCATCTCCTCAGAACATTGATATCGGCGGCAGGGATGAAGGCAGGGTTGAACAAGGCTTGTCAAGTGAAAAATGTTGATGCATATCGGAAGAAAGATTCGAGATAAACAATACTCGATAACAAAGATTAGACTTTATAAAAATTGGAATAAAAAATAAACAAGGAAAGAAAGGGAAGAAATGAGGAAGATACTCCGATAAATACAAAAAATATATATGATAAAGATATTGGATGATGACAATATATAAGATGACAAACAATAGTTTATACAGAGAAAAAATAGTTTATAGTTGTTCTGTTAATTTTTTTTTAATGTTTCGGTTGATTTTGGATTTAATTTCTATTGCATAAATCAAAAATGTCTACAGTACTTTATCTTATTCCTGCAAATCCACCTTAATTGAGCTTGTGTTGGGCGGCAGATGGGCGTCCCTGATGAGTTCTCTGAGTGGCACGCCTACAATGAACGCTTCTTAGCACACATCAGCACCTCGCCCGCACACCTAAATCGCTCTCACATCAAGCCACACCTTAACTACCTGCTCGTAGACCTGAATTTCCTGCCCCAAGTGAACAGCTACCTGGACGCACACCTGGCCACCGTGAGCAGCGAGGAGCAGGCACGAAGGGTGTTCACATTGCTCGACTTATTCAGTGCCCAAGAACCTCTCAGACACCGGCACTTGAAACAGGTTGGTGGAAATATTAACTTGATCATCACCATTATCAGTAGTTTCAGTATGTGTGTTCACGCAGATCTGCCTTCACAACGGCTCACACAGTCACGTATTTCGCTATTTACGCGTGTCTAGGGCAAGGTACAGTGCTGTTTGGGGCGAGAACAAGGTCAGAGGCGAAAGGGGTCTCCTCCAGCTACAGCGATGCCCAATTTTTGCCCACACTGAGAAGAACTTGAAGAAGCGGCGTCTCCCCTTTCAAAAGAGCGGGAGTTTCCCCGCCAAAACACTGGTGCCCATTTTAAACCCAGGACACACAGACAGACGGACACAGCTCTCCTCCCAAGACACACACATATACGTAACAATAACAAACAAATATCAGACACAAACGAATTTCTTCACAAATTATGCAAGGAAATGGAGAAACTTAAAAGCACACACACACACACACACACACACACACACACACACACACACACACACACACACACACACACACACACACACACACACAGTATATGGAAAGATTGATTCATTGATTTTACTTGACACTTAAAAACAAAACAAAACAATATATATGCTTGCTTTGCTTTGCATTCTATTCTCTCCTTTCCTTTCCCTGTCCAGGTCCAATTAACACACGTTCCCAAACCTGGCCAACTATATTTTTTTCGTTGACCTAATATGATAATTACTTAGTTCACTACTACTACTACTACTACTACTACTACTACTACTACTACTACTACTACTACTACGTACGGTACTATTATTATTACTATTACTACTATCACTACTACTACTACTACTGCTGCTAGTTATTAATTTGTTACCATGTTCAGGCAAGCACGATATCCGTATCTTCCTTTTGGCTTGCAAATACCCTGTCCTGTGTTCGCCCGTTTACGAGAACTGTCATTTCATGGTGTGTGACATGTTTTCTCACTCTTTTAGATACGGGAGGCTCTGGTGACGCTGTTTGAAAGGTATCCAGAGTTTGTGAAGCAGACGGTGCCAATCAAGTTTGTGCTGGACGGCTTCGACAGGCACGTGAGGGCGATGAAACGACAGGCTCTGCACTTGTATAGGTGAGAGAGAGAGAGAGAGAGAGAGAGAGAGAGAGAGAGAGAGAGAGAGCTTGATCATTATGGTCTGACAGGACATTCAGCATAAGTAGTAGTAGTAGTAGTAGTAAAAGTATCAGTATTAACATGAATATCTATGACAGCATAAGTGAGATAATAGTAATAGTAGTGGTAGTGACAGTGTGCCCGGTAGGGTGGTACAGACGAGTGCTGGTACCCGCGCCTTCCAACCTCAACCTGCTAGCCTTCTACCGTCCAGGCCGGCACCCATCCCTCGACCAGGCCCTTATCCGTCACAGCCTACCTCCCCCCTTCCTGGTGAGTGTGTGTGTGTGTGTGTGTGTGTGTGTGTGTGTGTGTGTTGGTATTCTAGTAATAAAGAGAATTAAGAGATTACATAACAACTAATAAAACTAGTAGTAGTAAAATCATTGATAATAACTGATCTGACAACGAAGAAACAACATATATAGTATTCAACATTAATTTTGTTTTTCTCTCTCTTCCACACAGTCGATGGAAGAGAGACAATGGTTTCAGATCAGACTGGCAGACCCTCCTCACCTGACCTTGAGTCTTGACCTCCTCACCTGGCGCCTACTCTTGGTTAATCATACCTTTTCCCCAACGTTCTTCAGGTAAGCTCGTGTGTGTATGCATCTAAATATCTATATACTACGCGTATCTATATGTGACAATTTACGCTGATCAAGATTCTTATTATTATTCTGATGTGCCGCAGCAGCAGTAGTAGTAGGCTAATAGTAATGGTGGTGGTGTTAGTAAGTGTGGGCGTGGTCGTTACCTTAGTATGGTGACAGGTTCGATGGTGTGCAAGGGCCGTTGAGGGGAGAGCGTTACCTGGTGAAGAGTGCGGTGGTGTCTGATTCTGCTCACCTCTCCTTCCCCTGCCGCCACCACCACCACCACCACACACTCTGCTTCGACTACCAGGTGGGCGGCGCACTAAAGGAGGAGGAGAAAACCAATATCAATATTAGTGCTCATGATAATACAATAACATGAATCCAACCAGCTGTGTTAACGAATAGCGTTGTTCATTTGTCTATCAGAACGGGGCTAGCGTGCAAGTGTTGGGTCTGGCTGACGGAGAGGCTGTACTAATACATCACCGGAATGGACGTGCACACTTCCTTCACTACTCCCAGGGTGGCAGACACAACCAAGATTCACTACGAAGGGTTCCTGAGCCTATGCTGTCACAAAAATACCCAGGACGAGATGCACACTGGGTCCTTACGCCAAACTCTATGCATCCAATACGCTAGTGGTGGTGGTGGTGGTTAGTTGTCTACTTCTATCTTCGTTTTGTTCTACTTCTTTCAATTGTTTTTTTTTCTTCACTATTTCTTACTGTTCTTTTGCACTTTTTACTGTTCTTCGTTTTCTTTTCCTTCTTCCTGTTGTTCTTTTTCTCTTATTTCTTACTGTTCTTCTCTTATTTTTTTTTTACTCTTCTTTTGGTTTTCTCTTCATATTATTATTTTCTCTAACTTGTTACTGTTCATCTTTTTTTCTTCTCATCGTTCTTCTCTTCCTCTTACTTCCGACCTTTTTTTCTTTTACTTCTTACTGTTGTGATTTGTTTTGGTTTTTGCTCATAACTCTTATTTCTTGCTAAGGTTTGCACTCTATTCAAATTAAAACACCTTGATTTTTAGTCAGGACTGTTTAGGATGTTTGAATAGGCATATATAAGTCATTTGTTTACTTTTGTGTCTTTTGACCATGTTTGTGTGTGTGTGTGTGTTTACGTAGTTGTAGTATACAGGACCTGAGCTACACTCGTGTCACGTGTGGTCCTGTTTCCGTATCTATATTTGTAGTTTTTCCTTCAGTTGATGTACATTCTTTGCCATTATCACTTCTTCCTTCAGTCCAATCCAAATATCTATACTTCTTTGGGGAAAACTGTACTTTTTTTTCCAAGCAAATTCCTGTTTGCAATTCTTTCTTGTGTCCTCAAATTTCTAGCCTCTCCTTTTCTTCTCAGTATCAGGTTTTTTCTATATGTTTCCTCCAAGTTGTTCATCAATTTATATATTGTGATTAAGTCACGTTTTTCTCTTCTTTCTTTCAATGTTGTTAAGTGCATTTCTTTTAATCTTTCCTCATATGTTAGGTCTTCCAATTATGGCGCCATCTTATGTATTCTCTCAAGCTTCTTTATATATTTGTTGTTATGTGGTGACCAAATTACTGCCGCATATTCAAACTTTGGTTGAATCAATGATGTTATCAACTTGCTCACATCTTGGCTTTCCATCATTGTTTTACTTCTTTTACGTCTACTTTTAGGTTTTCCATGAAATATTCCGTTGCTATATTGTTATTAAATCTAGATTAATTTTCTCTTGTAAATACAGTGAAAACTCTTATTCATCACCTCAGCCTGTTGTAATGCATCTTCGTACACTATGCCTTCTACCTTCACCTTGTCTACTCCCTCTCTGCTTTTTTCTTTCTTTTTGTGTGTAGTTGTAGTTTGATATATTGCAATTTCAGATGCATTGTTACACTTTAAATTTACTTTTATGAAAATAAACATATTTTCATATAACTACTTATTTATATAGTCCATTGAAAGTTGATTAATCCACAAATTACAAGTGTGCTTTGTGTTGCTCTGTATCTCCACGTGGAAACTCATGAAATAACAAGACACAAAACCTTGTACTCTCCTACCCTGCTCTCCCTGCACTGTGGTGCCGGGCATAAAGGTTGATAGAAATAGTTCCTAGTTGTTGGTATACGAGGTACAGTATGTGTGAATCTTTTTCCACACTCCAGACATTCATGATTCTTAACACCAGTGTGTGTAAGGGTGTGTTTGGTGAGGTGATCCTTCCTAGTAAATGTCTTGCCACATTCTATACACTCAAACGTTTTCTTTCCTTTGCGGATGGAGATGCCTTCAGTAAGGTCATTCTTCCTGTCACACCTGAACCCGCCCACACCTGAGGCAGACTGCTCCTGTGTGTTCTGGCCACTACTCATGTTGCTGCCTATGCAACACTACTTCTGGCAGCACACCTGTTGTGGGGGAGGCCAGCTGGTCTTGCAGGAACCCTCAGGGAAGCTGGAGTGAGCAGGGTTCCACACTGTACTTGAGGATGAAGGAAGCAGGAGTGGGATGCACCAAAGTGCAACTCATTGTCTCTATAACTCTGTTGCTTGAAGGCATTTATTTTGAGGTTCATAGATAGAAAATAGATACTGTAAGTCATTTCTACAGGAAGAGGAAAACCCGAATATTCCAGTGGAGGTCTTGTTGTACCTTTGTGTAGCGTAAATACCTCTCGTTTCTTTTCACCCATTCCACGACACAACACTTCACTCCATTTGCACAAGTTCCAAGGTCACATCTTTCATCCCTCTCATCCTTCCACACTACATGTTCCTCTCAGATCAGTCCTTTCCACACCACACACTTTGGACTGCTGTGTCCTATTCCACGTTGGCAAAATACAATTCCTTAAATCTCCCTTTACCTCCATGCACACATTTCTTCCTCTTGTAACCCTTGCAAGTGATCCTATGAGTGACACACCGGCCGATCTTATTCCTCCTTCCATCTCCCATGTTCTGAAATACTGAAAATGGTTTTATTTCTTCTCTCCTCCCAAGTCTACCTTATACTTTCCTTATTTGTTGAATTTCATTGTTCCTGTTGTTGGCATGGCTTTCTGTTTTCTGTTTTTTTTCCTTCATCGCAACTTGTTTTTCAATGGCAGAATGTTTAGTCTTCTTTTACCGTTTTGTTCATCCTTTATATGCGGGTGGAGACAAGCAAGGAGTAATTTGTAATTGTAATGTGGGGGGGGGGGGGGGGGGGAAACAAGCAAGGTGTGTTTCAGCATCTCTCTCTCTCTCATAATGTCTGTAATAATTGTAATAATGTAATATTGATCTAGGTCTTGTAATTCATACTTTGTTTTGTCTTATTTATTTACTCACTTGTTTCTCCTTTTTATACTTACTTTCATCACGTTCTGTTTCACTTTCCTCATTCGGTTTCAATTCCAGGATGACAGACAGTGTGCGTTGATAGTTGTGTCATTAATCTATATAATCCAATACTCTTGATTACCTGTAGTTTTTGATAATGTATATACAAATGTTTCTCTTGCTCCAAATATTTCTCCTCCTTGGTTCTATCACTTTCAATAGTTTGATTTCTTTTACTAATTCAAAGTCTATTACAACTTCACATTGGTCAGCTATGTGTTGCCAAGTTAACTAGATTCATTTAGTTACTCTTCACTTTCTAAATTCTACCAAAAAAAAGTAAATATTTCAGATAATACTAATAATATAATCTGTGAATATATGATGTTGTATACCATTAATACATTGAGTGAATTCATGTTGATAAAGTCAGCACCAGACATCGAAGGTCGCATGGTGTTATGTTAAGGTGAAAGGCTAACAGCACCCCTAGTGAATGATGACGTGACAGAGTATAGAGAAGGAAAGAATGGTGACATCAAATATAGGACGTGAGATTTACAAAGAACCATAATGCAATTTAGAACCATCAGTATAAACAGGACTGCAATTGACAAGAGTAAGAAAGTGTTAAAAAATGGAAAGAATAGGATACATTACTGGGATGTTGGAGAGGATAGATTATATAACAGAGATTCACGAGACTCCATGAGGTAAAGAATAGTCAAGAAGAGATGGTATGTAAGATACAGCTGAAGGGGAAGATGGGGAGGTGTAAGAGTAGGGAGATGGGGTAGAGGGAGGGGAGAGAAAATAGGAGATGAACTTCTGCTGAAACAAAGGTGTTATTGGTAATGAAATGTAATGAGGTGGAACACAGAAAGGGAGAGTGAAGCATCAGTGAAAAGCTTTGATATAAAAGCTTCATAAGGGGAGGGAGGAGAGAAGACAGTGGGAGTTGAGGTTTTCTTGGCAGGATGCTGTAGGGAAGAAGTTTTAGTGATTAAGGATGAAGTATGATCAGTAGATGGTTCTGGAAGGGAAGTACAGGAGTGACGCTTGGTGTTTTCTATACAAATACAACATGGGAGTGGTGCAAGGTTTGAAGTTGAAGGAGTACATAGGAAAGACGAGTGACAGGAGGCCTTGCGACCTATGGCGAGGTCACTCGTTTAACTACGCTACAAAACTAAGATACTATAGAGCAAGAGGTAAGGATAGAACAGATGAAGGCTCCTCCCCACCCACCACTCCCTCCGGTGTTACCTGGCAGGAAAAAGAACGAAGAAAAAAAAACACCTCATTTGTTGAAAGAGACAAACGAGGAAATTTTATATAGGAAAGATGGAAAAATAGAAAGGCTAATCTAAATCAATCTAACACTACCGCGGGACAAAATTAAAAAGCCGAATTCCTTATAATACTTGTTTAATCGATTTTTAAAGGTGACAATCGTGTTAGCCTGAACTATAGATGCTGGTAGTTTATTCCAAAAGTCAATTACCCGTATATTAAAAAAGAATTTTTTCGCAAATCGGTACTGAAATGTCCTTTAATCTTTAAGCCATTATTTCGCGTTATCAGTCATGATGAGAGCTCGAAGAAATGTTCAAGGTTTATGTGATCTATATTCTTTAGTATCTGGAAGGTTTCAATCAGATCACCTCTGATTCGACGGTCTTTTAAGGAAAACATATCTAATCTTTTCAGACGCTCTTCATAAAACAAGCCACGAAAGCCTGGAACTAGCTTAGTTGCTCGTCTTTGCACACTCTCTAGTTTATTTTCGTCTTTTAGATAGCACGGCGACCAAAACTGAACTGCATATTCTAAGTGGGGTCTCACTAACGAAGTGTAAAGACGCGTTATGACTTCCGGATTCTTACATTGAAAATTACGTGCAATAAATCCAAGAATAATGTTAGCTTTTCGACTAGCAGCCAAACATTGTATGCCATTTTTCAAATCGCTTTTTACTAGTACTCCTAGATCCTTCTCTTCTTCAACTTTCATTACATTTTGTGAGGTTGGGGTGTCAGGGTTTGGGTAAGAAGTTCAGTCACTACAGGAGTGAGAGAAGTGGACGGAAAGAAGCAAGAGATGGAGATGAAGAGAAGGTAATAACAATGTAAGACTAAATTATGCTGGATGAAAGAACAAGAGGAGTGGGAGAGGAAAAAGAGGTAGTACTAGCCATGGTCCCGAGGGTGTTTGTGAAGATGTGCTGAGAGAGAGGAACTTGTTGGGAGCCACAGAGACGGGCTTCTTGTCTAGCTTCTTTGAGTGTTGAGTCATGTTTGAAGCGAAGGGCAGCAACCAATTAAAACTTGCAGACAGGACAGCCTCAGAAGACGACATTATATTCTTGGGTGCAGTTTAGAGTTAGTTGAAGGACAGTTTGTAGAGGTGTGGCCAGGTGAGGCTCAGAGAGGATAACGTGCAGTGGATCTACAGTATTTTGTTGGATGTCCAAATCTCCAACAGTTTTGACACTGACGTGGGCGGGTAATGTAAAGTTTAACCTTACACTGTCTGGAAGATCTTGTCCAGTAAATATTGCAAGAATTACATTTAAAGGACAAGATCTTTCAGACAGTGTATACATAGGAGCAGCCTTCTATAAGGTTAAACTTTACATTACCCGCCCACGTCAGTGTCAAAACTGTTGGAGATTTGGATATCAAACAAAATACTGTAAATGCACCACACGCTGTCCTCTCTGTGCCTCACCTGGCCATACCTATACAAACTGTCCTTCAACAATACACATCTATGCAAACTGTGCACCCAAGAACATAATGTCTTCTTTAGAGGCTGTACTGTTTACAAATTTGAATCAGAGGTTGCTGTTCTTGTTTCAAACATGACTTAACACTCAAAGAAGCTAGACAAGAAGCCTGTTTCTGTGGCTTCCAACAGGTTCCTCTCTCTCAGCACATCTCCATTAACACCCCACAAACCATGACTAACACTGACTCTCCTACTACTACATCCCATCCTCCTTCCTCCACTCACACACCTTCCTCTTCCACTCCTCTTGTTCGTCACCCTCAGGCCAATCATGACTGAACTTGTTGTTAGCCTTTCATCCTCTCAGCACGCCCACCACACTTTAGGAAACAAGGGGAGAGTGGGAGGTTAACAAGAAAACACACATCAAACAACGACAAAGAAATGCTAGAAAAAAGAAAGAGGTTAATCCAAATTTGGTTGTAGCAGAGAGTGAAGTCTGACGCAGCACAGCATCGGGCTACAATCTGTGGATCCAAAGGTGTTCCATAATGACAATGGCCTTGGAAACGGAAGGAAGACTGTACAGGAAGCCAAAAGGTCTCCCGTCCCAGCATGAGGTCACAATGTGTTGTCATGAAGCACCTCCACCTCCACCTCCACACTTGGCAATCAGCTTGGAAACAGAGAGAATTATTACTTGAATCAAATTTCCTTTGTCTACGGTTTTTTTTTTTTTTTTTTTTTTTTTTTTTTAATATGTTACTTGTGCATTATTTGCCTCAAAACTTTAATTGTTTAATAAGTTTATATAAATTATTATTCACTTCTATCTGCTGTAAAAGAAATTTTAATATATTTTTATTTTGTGTAATTGTTTTTGCAGTTAATGTGTTGTAATTCCGTGAAATATTAGTTTTGTTTGGTGAGACACCAAGCAAATAAAAAGTGAATTTTTATAACCACACATTTTATTTAAAGGTATTATTCCACAATAATATTAACCAGAAAAAAAAAAAATCTGTACACCTTAAATCTGTAAGTCATTATTGTTGGTGAAAGAAAATCACAAAATGATGGAAAACTTCCTTCTTTCCAGATTCCTGCATGTAATCTTAAATAAAATGACATACTATTGAAATGATAAGAAAGATAAGCCACATTTAAAGGTACACTTAAAAAAGTTTTATAAGCACTGAAAATGTGTCACCTCGAGGTGACATTGAGCTTTCCTGAGCTGAGAAAATCAACACAATGTTCCCGGCTGTACAGAATTAGTATGGATCAACAAATATTGGATATCTCGCCCAATGGACACATCATCTTTTATAGTCTGTATATTTATTTATTTTTATTTTATTTTTTCAAAAATGCATTATAAAATTTAATGTTTTTAAATATTTAAACATTGAGTAATTGCTCTCAAGGAATTAATTCTATGATACTCCTTATATTTCTCAATGATAGGTTAGGTTTGGTTAGGTTTTATTAACCACTCTAAATTTTGTAAGTATTAAAAGGAAAAACAAATTTTCCAGTTGTCTGTTCGGTGGTTGAACTTTTGGTGAAATGTCTGTTGAGTGAAGTGTCGGCCGGCCAGCCGGGAGCCGACTCAACTTTACCAAGTTTTCTCAAAACTTTTACTCTAAGAAAAACAGGATTTTCAATGCTACTTACATTGATACTTATGACCAATTTTCTGCTAAATTTATGAATTAAGTACACAATACTCTAGAATAAATTCTCCTTTGAGGAACTTGTACTCTACTTGAAGCTTACAGACTCAGGAAATAGAAAAAAAAGAAAGTTACGGAAACAAAGGAAATGATTCACAAAAATGAGATGATCAATTAAGAATAAATTTGTCCAAGCAAGGTGAAGGAAACACTATAATATCTACAACAAATACAAACTCTTATTACATAATAAAGGATGAATAGACAACTTCTTAAAGTCTAGATTCGTGAATTTTTCAAAAAAAATCTATATTTCTTAAATGTAGAGCTAAAACTGGATTTGCAATATATTTACAAATATAACGAAGTGGACACAAGTTTGAGATGTTAAGCTTCCCTTGTATCAGTGGGAGTGACTGCCGGCTTACACCATTACAAGTGCTACTTTGATCCTACACCAGCACACAAGCAAGGCAAGGGAGGGAGGAAAGCAATAGGATCTTTCTGGTGTATGATAAAAGTTGAAAGTAAGTATGGAGATAAAGGCACTATGTGATGGCATAGTAGTGCCAACACCGACACATGCAACAAACATATGAGACATGGACATGGAATGAAAGTTAAATATTCAAGACCCTAAGCAGTGAAAATGAGTTACATGAGGTGTGTTTGTATGAATGGTTACAGCAATGAAAATGTGTGTGTGGGGGGGGGGAAAGGTTTGGCAAGTGTGGTGAAGGTGAGCTTGTCAAGGAACGAATCATGGAGTGGTGGTGGTGGTGGTGGTGGTGGTCTGGTCACCTGGAGAGAATTGGAGAAATCAAATGACAAGAACAAGTGCTTCCAATGATGTGAGTGAGACAATCTTCACCTGTGCAGCCCAGATACAGTAAAATGCTTATTAAGGGAATCACCGACCACCCAACATTGATATTACTGATGGATTTTACTGCAAAAATTATGCTTCTAAGGACAGCGTTACCTTCTTACACATATGTGCAATCTTATTAACCCGTAGAGTGTGTATAAGGGGTTTCCCAGTCCATCCCTGCGTGTGCAATTATGAGTCCAAAATTAACATATCTTTTTAACTTTTTTTTTTCAATGTGGAAGTGAATATAACATGTATAGCCATTGTCTAGTGGTAAGAAAACAAAATTTTCATTCATTTGTTTGTAGTAACGTACATAAAGGCGAATGTGAGGGTGTGGCTGGGTAGTGACTCTCAATCTTGGGATGGTAGTGGGCTGTAGGGAAGGTATGGAAGGGTTTCATGAGGCTAAATATTATCATAATGTGCTATTTTGATGTAAACAACAATAGCAGCCAAACAATGATGGGACACTTGAGAGCAGAGCTGCAACATCACCTTTAGACTGAAGCGCGGCGGCTTCCTCCTCACCACCACCTGGGCCGAGGTGACACTTAGGTTTGACAAAATTGGAAAAGAATCAGAAAAAATTGGGTTAGATGATCATAATAACAGGAACGGAATTTTGTGCGCTCAAAACTACGTATATAAAATATTATTTTTGAGGTGGTAGATGTATGACATTCATACTTGACACACAACTCAACCACAGTACTGGGAGCTTATCCATATCTTTTCAACAATTTTTGATATTATTTTTCTTTTTAATTCACGGTGGGCGGGTGACCCCTTGAATAGATTTTCTTATAGATAACGATAATGTTTGTTTTTCTGTATTTTTCTGCATCAAAGGATGTATAATTACATCTATTTGTGTACAAACAAGGGCAAAAATATGACTAAAATCACCATAAGCTTAATTAATCCAATTGCATTTTGCAGCCTGCAATGTCAACCAATTTCACACAAAATTGGAGGGAGCACTGTACGAAACTGTAATAGATGTTGTGTGTGTGTGTGTGTGTGTGTGTGTGTGTGTGTGTGTGTGTGTGTGTGTGTGTGTGTGTGTGTGTGTATGTGTGTGTGTGTGTATGAGGAAGGCAGCGTTGTGAAGTAAGAGAATGTTCCTGCTGTGCAATGCTTGGGTGAGGGTGAAGGGATGGGAGGCCAAGAAAGTAGAATGCAGTGCTAACATAGAAGCACAGACACTTAGCTTGTGACTTTTACCTTGAGAGAGTCGTAAGAAACATTCATAAGAATAGATTAATTTCAGTTAGCTATACACAAATGCGCGCACACACACAGTAAAGTTTACCATGCAGACACATTTAATGAAAGTCACTCGCATTTCTAACAAAACAATTATTGAGGCCATTACTCCCTCACATGAAGACAGCTGCCACCACGGATGTAACACACTGCCCACCACCACCACCACCACCATCACCCATTCCAATAGCGCTACAACCATACTTCCACATAATACACCTCAAAAGTGAATCTGCCTGTCCTTGGCAATATCAGGTTTTATCTTGAACACTTCCTACAAAATGTCACACTTAAACTCCCTCCACTCAGCATGTTTGAAGAAGTGTTCGTCCTTTTGAACAGAGACTTGTTACTGTATCTTCCCGCACTGTTGACATTCATAATTTTTAACGCCACTGTGTGTCAGGGCGTGTTTGGCGAGGTGAGATTTCTGGGTAAATTTTTTCCCACACTCTAAGCATTCATGATTTCTAACACCACTGTGTGTCAGGGTATGTCTGGTGAGGGTAAACTTGTCGGTGAATCTTTTGCCGCATTGTTGACATTCAAAGCTTCCAACACCACTGTGGGTGAGGGCGTGTTTGATGAGGTGAGGCTTTTGGGCAAACTTTTTCCAGCACTGTTGGCATTCATAATTCTTAACACCACTGTGCGTCAGGGTGTGTCTGGTGAGGCTAAACTTGTCGGTGAATCTTTTTCCGCACTGTTGACATTCAAAATTTCTCGGAGCACTATGTGTGAGGAGATGCCTCTTAAGCTTGCAATTGGATTTAAAAGTTTTAGTACACTGCTGGCATTCATACTTCCTATCTCCTTTGTGGACGGAGCTGCTTGCCTCAACATGATTGTTACCATCACACCTGTTCCTCCCCACACCTGAGACAGACTGATCCTGCTGCTCCCACCCACTCATGCTGCTGCCCGGCCTCACAGCCTCCATTGCACCACCTGCTTCAACACACACCAGCCAGTCTTGAAGGAACCGTTGGGGGTGTTGGAGGTGGTTGTGTTGGTGACAAACAGGGGACTCAGCACGGACACTGGCCTCACCACCTGAAACAATGGTGACAGTCAAAACACAACAGTTGTAAGCTGCCTTCACAATCTACTCCTTCCTGTGAGACCAACACTTCCTCACCTGACAAGGCTTCCATCCCTTCCACCCTTCTAGCTTCCATATCATTCATTATTTACAAGATAACCTTTGTCCTCAAACAACCAGAACCAATTGTTATACCTCGGTACACAACAAGAAACACAGTGTTCCATATCAGCCAAGTAAAATACATCCTCAACTCAACTCTACTCACAAACCTCGACCCTTTGACAAACAGTCTAACAAGTGACCAGCAGTGTGGGTGGGTGTGTGCATGTGTATGTGTGTGCAAGTCTGCCTCACTATTTGGAAGCAGTAACAATAATCTAACAATCTAAGTAACACGAGCATCAAGTGTTTAGTGCAACAAGATGTGTGGAGTGTGATCAAGTGAAGCAAAAAGGGTTTGGTAACAGGACTCAGGACACTCACATACTTTCCTAATACTGCAAACACACACACACACACACACACACATACACATTCTTCTTCTACCATCCGTAATTGGTTAACACAAGAGAGAGAGAGAGAGAGAGAGAGAGAGAGAGAGAGAGAGAGAGAGAGAGAGAGAGAGAGAGAGAGAGAGAGAGAGAGAGAGAGAAGAAAAAAGAAGAGAAGAGTAAAGAAAAATAGATGAGAAGAGAAAAAAAAAAGGGAAGAGGAAAATAGGAACAAAGAGAGACAAGAAAGAAAGAAAGAAAGAAAAAAAAAGAGAAAATAAAAAATAAATCAACACTTTTCATCACCTTGCGTTTGGTTTTGCCGTCTCCATATTTTTTTTTTCTGATAGGTTTGAAAACCTTATTCTGCACATTCACCATTGGAAAGGGTACCAAGCAGCAACAACAACAACAACAACATGACGGGGCTCAGAAGGGCACACACGCCACACTATTAGGGATCAAGATTGATTGTCTATCATGTTCGTATTATGCAGATTGTTGATTATTTGCCTTACGAAGATATGTTTTTTGACCCGCTCTATATTGGGGACAGAACATATTTTTTTCTGATAGATTTTGATGCGTTTTGAATTAATTTGATGTTTGTTTGTCATGTCATGCAATTGTTTACCTCCCTCAGTAAATGAAACCTAACTAAACTAACCAAAATTAGCTAAGCGTAACCAAACCTAACTAAACCTAACCAAATCTAACTAACTAATCCTAACACAATCTAACTAAACCAAAAAGAAATCTAACTAATCAAATATATATCTAACCTAAGCTTAGGTTTGGTTAATTTACGTTTAATTAGGTTAGGTTAGGTTTAATTAGATTTGATTAAGTTTAGTTAGGTTTGATTAGGTTTAGTTAGGTTTGGTTAAGTTTAGTTAGGTTTGATTAGGTTTAGTTAGGTTTGGTTAAGTTTAGTTAGGTTTGATTAGGTTTAGTTAATTTACGTTTAGTTAGGTTGGGTTAAGTTAGGCTTATTTAACTGCAGCTCTGGGAAGGTTATGCTAACAAAGCTATTTTTTCCTTGTTGATTTTGATGGTTATTAATTAATCTGACTTTTTGTGGCAATTTTTACTTTTTATTTATTGAAGGAGAAGAAAAAAAATATTCGTATTTGTTTCAGTAATTCATCAACATAGCTGTTTCAAGTGATCTAAGGTTGTATTTGCAGTGCATTATATAAAGATATCGAATGGTTAATAAACAAATAATAAACAAATAATAATAATTATAAAAATAACGAATGATTACCAAAAACATCTCGGCTCAACTAACTCAACAATAACAAAAATTCAAATTACAGAAAATCGGAACAAGCAACCAAAGAAATATTTACCGGTTGTGATACGATAATAGATGACATAAGAACAAAAGATACAGGTTTCAAAATCCATAAAACAAGACAATACCACGTAACTAAACAAACATTAACCATAACTAAGGTGTCATAACTATAAGCTGGGGTTCAACAAAATGATAAATGACAAATACAACACTTTCTACTAACGTGTTTCACTCCTATACTTAACTACGGGATATTAGGATAACAATACGGTAAAACGGCTCCATTAATGCTGCTAAATAATCACCACGTCTTCCCTTACCTTTATCCAATACAGCAGCGCACCCACGCACGCACAGGAAGGTTATAATGGGTTAAATAAGTGTGTGTAGAACCAGCAGACATAACCCGCCAACAAGATGCAATGATGGAAGGTTTACGCCTCCTCAACGGCACACACTCTCCTACTCCTTTGTTGCTTTTCATGACAATATTATGACTTTACTCGCTTCTTCCAGGATTGTTATTCATTGTATCTATCTGTAGTTATTTTGTACTCATTTGTTGCTTGCTTCATACCGGCATTGTTATAATTGTACTAACTTCTTCCAGCATCGTATGTCTATCTATATTGTTGTGCATTGTATTTTTTGTATAATTTCCTATATGTATCAGGTATTTCATCTTTTTTTTTTTTATGTACATAATTTAGGCTTATTTTTGGTATTCTAACTTGCAATTAAATCTTGGCAAAATAAACGAATGTCATTATCATAATTGCTATAATTTTTTGGATCAATTTTGTTGTAACTATATTTCAACCATTTATTTATCTATTTATTAATTTCATTATTATTTTCACATACAGGAAACTGTAGTACTCTCGTGGGAATATAAATAGAATCATTATATTACGAAGCTTATTTTCTTTTGTTTTACTGGAACCCGCTAAACATTGTTACTTCCCTTATCAATATCAATAATGTCACAAGTTTAGTAATAATGTGTCTCTCCATCAGTTATTGAGTCATTCAGTTTTGCAAGAGCATCTGCATGTATCATATCATTGACATCATATAATCAACTGTTTCATTTACTTCATCACTGGCATCATTATTTGCACTGGCTAACTGTTCTTACCTGCATATGGATAGGAGGGGCCGGGGGAGGAGATAAGGAGGTAGGGGGAGAGGACAAGTGAGCCGTGTTCTTTATGAACGCGACGATGGCATCGAGGGTATCAACCTCGGAAGGAGCGGGTGAGGAAGGTGCAGGGCGAGTCTTTTTAGAGAGGTGGAGAGGGGGTGAAGAGATCAAGGCGGGAGCAGGAGAGGTGGTTGGTGGGGGAGAGGAGACCAAAGCCTGAGAGTGGTGTCGCTTGGTAGAGTGGGAGCGCTGGGGACGTGGAGAGGGAGGGGCTGGAGTACGGGTGGTGGTGGAGGAAGGGGTATCAGGGTCGCCGCATCTTAGTCCCCTTTCCACTTCGGCATCGTAGCTACTGATATCGCAATGATATTCAGAACTTAAGGAGAGAGCGCGGCAAGTTCCGAACCACGAGGCCAATTGTCATCAACAGTCACCGACTGACAACTGACTACAGATCCTAGAGACTGGCGCCGGCGGATAGCGTACACGTACTGTTCTTAGTTCTTACCGCGTCACTCCCCAGTACACCCTGACCGTCACCCGTATTTTGATACCCAATGCTAACCAAAATTGCATCACTTGGTTTGTTGATTGCCAAATTAAAACTTTTTACTGCCAAACTGCCAAGTTATCATTTTCCACTGCCAATCACTCGTTTTACTGCCAAAAATTGTAAAATTTGGCAGTGAAAAATGCCAGTTGACAACCTGGTGACGAGTTGTTGTTTTTCTTCTTGTGACCTGTTATGCTTTGTATCCCTTGATAACATAAGTATATAAGGAAGCTACAAAAGAGCCGGAGGCCTGCATTACTAGTTCCTATTAATCCAATATTCCCTTATCACTTACACCCACCTCTCATCCCCATCCATAAAGCCGTCTATAGACGGCTTTATGGATGGGGATGAGGTAATAAGGGAGTATTGGAGTAACAGAACTATGGTCCTGTTACTCCAATACTCCCTTATTATCTACAACCACCTCTCATCCCTATCAATAAAGCTATCTAATTCCTACATCCACCTCTCATTCCCATCCATAAAGCTGTCTAGTCTTCTTTTAAAATTCCCCATCATCTGTACACTAGCCACCTGCTGACTGAGTCTATTCCAATCATCTACCATCCTATTTGTAAACTCTGCTTATCTCTAAATCTAAATGTTTCTAGTTTGAACCTGTTACTTTTTGTTCTGTCTTGACTACTGATCTTAAGAACTTTTCCTACATCCCCCTTACTAAAACCCTTCCAACACTTAAATACTTTGATTAGATCTCCTTTCACTTTATGCCGCTCCAGTGAGTGTAATTTCAAAAGTTTTAGTCTTCTTTCATAAGTAAAATTACGAATCCCTTCTATAATTTTGGTCACCCTTCCCTGCACTGATTAACAATCCTATATCCATTCTATAATACGTGGACCAAAACTGCACTGCATAGTCGAGGTGAGATCTGACACTACTACCAATGAATCCAAACACCTTATTGACACGATTTATCGCCTTAATAAATTGTTTTCTGGGACGGAGATCTTGATGGTAAGGTGGAGAAGCTCTCTGGATGGTGTGGACCAAGGATTACATTCTGTAGATAATCCTTGTTGTGGACATGGGTGGTGAGCTTCTATTTACGAAGCACACAAAACCGCACTGTACAATGATTCTGTCCAGCACGTGATCCTCCAGACCATTGTGAATGACACACACACACATGTACGAATATGATGTACCAACACACACACACACACTTACACACATATGTACAGGTATGATGTACCAACACACACACACACTGTGCTCTGTGTCCTACGGCAGGACACAGAGCATGCCTATAGCCTAATGTGGCATGGGTAACAAGCTGAAAAAGTTTGGGAACCACTGATCTACAGTATTTTGCCAAATGTTCGAATCTCCAGAAATTTTGGCACTGACGCGGGTATAACCTTTTTGAAGGTCCCACCTATGTATACACTGTCTGGAAGATCTTGTCCTTAAAATGCAATTCTTGGAATATCTACTGGATGTTTTACTTCACTCTCAACACCAGTTCTTCAACACACAACACAAAATGTAAAGGGAAAAGGACACAACCCTGTCTCACATTACCTTTATAATTTATATTTTTTCATATAAAATTTTTATTTCCATTATAACATAAACTAAGCTAAATGTATCACACTATATGCATGTAAAACAATGTAAAGTTAACTAAAACTATTGGCAAATGAAAAAATACATATCCCCACCTGACGAGACCAGAAAAAAATATGCAAACATTAAACCTATGAGGTTGAAATTGATTTTATAACACACTGCCCACCACCACCACCCAATCCTACAGGCCCAGGTACCTCCACACTTGTCCGCACAACACAACACCTCAAAAGTGGATCCACATGTGCTAATAAATATCACACTTTGTCTTGAAACACTTTCCACAAACATCACACTTGAACTCCCTCAAGCCAGTGTGTCTAAAGGTGTGTTGATTGAGAAAAGATCTGAAAGTGAATCTTTTCCCACATTCTTTACATTAATAATTTTGAACACCACTTGTGTGTCAGGGTGTGTTCGGTGAGTTGAGACATGTGGGTAAATAATTTCCCACATTCTGCACATTCATAATTTTCAACATCACCGTGTCTGAGGGAGTGCTGAGAGAGTTGAGACTTTTGGGTAAATGTTTTCCCACACTCTTTACATTCAAAATTTTTAACACCACTGTGCTTTAGGGTGTGTTGGGTGAGGTTAGACTTTTGTGCAAATGTTTTCCCACAGTCTTTACATTCATATTTTTTAACACCACTGTGTGTCAGGGTGTGTAAGGTGAGGTGAGACTTACGAGTAAATGTTTTCCCACACTCTTTACATTCAAATTTTTTAACACCACTGTGTATCAGGGTGTGTTCTGTGAGATGAGACTTATAGGTAAATGTTTTCCCACATTCTCTACATTCATAATTTTTAACACCACTGTGTGTCAGGGTGTGTTGGGTGAGGGTAGAGTTACGCGTAAATGTTTTCCCACATTCTCCACATTCATAATTTTTAACACCAGTGTGTGTCAGGATGTGTTTGGTGAGGTTAGACTTTAGGGTAAATGTTTTCCCACACTCTTTACATTCATACTTTTTAACACCACTGTGTGTCAGGGTGTGTTGGGTGAGGTTAGACTTTTGTGCAAATGTTTTCCCACAGTCTTTACATTCATAATTTTTAACACCACTGTGTGTCAGGATGTGTTCAGTAAGGTGAGACTTATAGGTAAATGTTTTACCACATTCTCCACATTCATAATTTTTAACACCACTGTGTGTCAGGGTGTGTTTCTTAAGTTTACTCTTGCATTTAAAGGTTTTATCACACTGCTGACACTCAAACTTGTTCTTTCCTTTGTGGACGGAGCTGCCTGCCTCAAGGTGATTCTTGCCATCACACCTGCGCCTCCCCACACCTGAGGCAGACTGATCCTGCTGCTCCCAGCCACTCATGCTACTGCCCGGCCTCACAGCCTCCACTGCAGCATTACTCCCGGCAGCACACGCCATGGCCGGTCCTGCAGGAACCCTCGGGGAAGCCGCAGCGAGCCCGGTCAGTGCTAAGCAGGGCAGCCGGCTTGGACTCTGGCCTAGGCACCCCTGCAACAATGGTGACTCTTAGGATGCAGGATTATTTCTGAGTTGCTGATCTGTTAAGTTAGGTCAGACTTGGTTATGTTAATTAATAAATGGTTGAGGGTGTCGAGAGGTGGGTGGGGGGAACAGTTCCTCCCATTAGGTTAGGTCAAGATTGGTTGATAACTGACTAAAGTCTGTCTATTTTATGAAGATATTTTGAGAGAGAGAGAGAGAGAGAGAGAGAGAGAGAGAGAGAGAGAGAGAGAGAGAGAGAGAGAGAGAGAGAGAGAGAGGTGGTAGTGACATAACAGGTGTTCAGTAATCTCCCATAGGGGTGTCGGGGATACCAACTCCCCCCGTTAGGTTAGGTAAGTGTAGTTTTGTTTAATATTTAGTCGTTTGGTTAATAACTGACCGGGTTTGTCAAACAGGCAATGTAAACAAAAACAATACAGGGAACTGCAAAATAAGTTGTTTATTGTTTGGGATGAATATATGAGATGTGAGAGATCCTGATTACATCTTCTCAAGGCTTGCTCATGTTTAAATGGACCAGTGAGATGATGTTAATTTCAATTACATGCATTTTACACAGCTATTCCAATCGTTCATGACTCAGTTAGTGAACCAACATCTATCTATGTCTGTCCTGAATCTAAGTTTTTCTAGCCTGTATCCATTTCCACGTGTCCCATCCTGACTACTAAATTCTAAAACCTGATAAATGTTTCCCTTATTAATTCCTTTTACCCATTTGAAAACCTCAATTATATCCCCTCTTGCCCTCCTTCTCTCTAGGGAGTGGAGATTAAGACGTTTTAACCTATCTTTGTAAATTTCTCAGCCCCTGAATCATCTTGGTCATTCTTCTCTGAACTGCCTCCAAGGAGCCTATATCCTTCCTATAATAAGGGGACCAAAATTGAGCTGCATAATCTAGGTGGGGTCTGACTAACGCTAAATACAACCTCAGAATGACCTCAGAACTCCTATTTGTCACACACCAACTAATAAATCCCAGTATCTTCTTGGCCCTATTTCTAGCTATAATACACTGTTTCCTGGGGCGCAAGTCACTGCTTATTTAAACTCCTAAGTCCCTCACACTATATGACCTTCCTAAGGTAGTGTCATTTAATGTGTAGTCTACAGGCCTATTACCTTTACCTACGCTCATAATGCTACACTTGTTAACATTAAACTGCATCTGCCATTTCTCTGACCACTCGTACAGCCTATTTAAGTCATCCTGCAGCATCCTAGCATCATCTAAATTCTTTACCAGTCTTCCTATCTTTGTGTCATCGGCAAATTTACTGATATCACTGTTTATTCCTGTCTCTAAGTCATTTATATAAATTATGAATAACGACGGTCCTAGTACTGATCCCTGTGGTACCCCACTAGTGACATTACCCCATTCTGATTTCTTCCCATTGATCTGTACCCTCTGTTCCCTACCAGTAAGCCATCCCCTAATCCATTCTACCTTCTACCTTCCCACCTATGTCATGAGCCTTAACTTTACTTAATAGTTCCCTATGGGGTACTCTATCAAAGACTTTACTGAAGTCCAAATAAAGTATATCGACTATATGGGCTATGCATGTAAGTGTTTCCAGATTGAAATTCCAATATTTCTGGAAATTATTGCAAATTTTGTGTTTTTCTTGGTTTCTTAGGATTTAATAATTGTCGCTCACCGATTATGTATGTTGACCAATTTGTTTTTGTTGCTCATAAACATATTCTTTACATCACTCTGAGGTGTTTGCTTTTTATTTGAGGTTTTTATCTTAATTCTAAGTATTTTATTTGATTTTTCTAAAAACCTTCCTAAAAGCCTGTTTGCAAAAGGTCCGATTTCGAGTGTCCAGTCAAGAATAGTGTAGTCTATGGTTTAGGTTAAGATTTTGTCCTCGGGGGAGATGTAGTTCGGTTATATAAACATATTTCTTAAACTAAAAAGAAATTTTTTTTTCACCAAAATTTTTTTTTCATGATTGCCATATATGTCCTGCATTTGCTTCCCCCAACCTAAGACTCCGCTTTCTCAAGTATTCCCTGAGCTTATTGGCTATAGAGGAAAAATAACAAGAATAGGTGTATTGGCCTAAACTGCAATTTTACCATCTAATCAAACATAATTGAGCCCAACCAAATATAATTAAGCCTAACTTAACCTAATCAAACCTAAGCCAAACTCACCTTATGCATAATTTGCATGGGTGTAGAGTTCACCAGCACTCTAAAGGAAGTAATGAACTACTATTTCATACTTAGGGTGCGCGATATTTCTGCATACCTACTGCTCGGACGATATCGATATAGAGTGTACTCAACACATCTGTGAAGGTTTCACGTAAGCAGTAGTTATGCAGATTTACCAAATGTTCATATTTTTAATATTTTTATGAAATACTAAATATTCGTTTTTTTCAGCAGCATAACTGTTTGGTATGATCTGAACAAGTTTCTGAGGTAATCTGTGAGACCACTCACTGTCATTACCAAGCCCAGCCACTGGAGAACTGCACTAACAGGCAATGCGTTCCCCATTGGAATAATCGATGATTGGAATGCCCTCCCTCACCGTGTATAGCCGTCTTCAAGTCTAGGTATGATCAGCAGGGTATAGCAATTCAGTGAGACTAGCACACTCAGTGGAGGTGGGGGCATGACAAGAACACTTCTTATTCCCTCACTAATGATGCATGAATTTGCAGTGCATTATAAAGATAAGGAGATATCGAGTGGGCCATGAAACTAATCTTTACCTGGTGGAGTCCTGTGAGGGTATCAGAGGCGGAAAAAGTGTCCTGTGTTCTTTATTAAGGCGCAGGTGAGGCGGCTCTTGGGTCTCGGGGTGAATGTTTGCCGCCGCGAGCAGGGTGGGCAGGTGTGCACTGGTGATGTTCACGACTTGGAGTTGGCTGCCTATAATACTACCAGGAAATATTGTCAGGTCTGAGGAAGTGTTTGGCAGCAGGAGACAGTCCAGCAAGGATGAGGAGACAGATCACAGACGCAGCCGTGTACGTGAGCTGTGACTGTGTGTACTGTGTGTGATCTTGATCTTGATGTGGTGGCCTGTGCCTCTATGGCTGCATACCTAGGTGCATTCAGTGCCATTCTCGCCACTCTATTCTGTCCTACATCTAACTTCTCTATTTCACTTTCATTCCATGCAACCACATTTATGCCATACATAACACTCGGCACAGCCACACTCTTCCACACTTCTCGCAACACATCATACTTGCAGGCCCTCATCCTTGCTGCACTTCCCATTCGACCAACCCACTGATTCAGCTGACTTATCTTTTCATGCTTCATTTTTTCACAAACGTCAGCACTCATACACACCCCGAGATACTTGTACTCACACGTCTGCTCTAGCTCATTCTCTCCCAGTCTCCATGTACTGGTTTCCTCATCCCGTGATCTATTCACAATCATCACTTTACTTTTTTCACTGCTAAACCTAACCCCAAAGTCGCTGCCATACTGACTTACAACATCTAACAGACTCTGGAGCTCATCCGCACACTCACTCATAACAACTACATCATCGGCATACAACAACAAGCATAATCTATCAGTACCCACTTTCACTCCTGCATTCATTCTTCTCATTCTAACTGCCAATTCTTCCGTGTACAAACTAAACAAGGTTGGAGACAGAATACATCCTTGCCTAACACCTCTCTCACTCTTCACCCATTCTGTTTCTATATTCCCTAGTCTGTATTTTGCTCTAGTGTCCACATACATACTTCTAACTATGTTCACTATCTTTTCACTCAAACCAACCTTTTCCAAAACTTTACACATCTCTCTACTCACCCTACCATAAGCTGTGTTTTCACCGTTTTCTTCCTCTTCTTCTTGTGACCGGTGACGTCTTATTGCCAAATCTCGTGAGTGGACTGGTGCCAAATTTGATTTTGTTCAGATATTACTGCCAAACTAAGTATTTCAATGCCAAAGTTTTATAAATCCTGCTATTTCATGCATATAAGAGTGGTTCTTAACATGTGTACTACCACACACTCTTCTGGAACTGGATCAGCCCTTCACGCCCCCACCCACACCTATTGTAGGAATACAATTTTTTTTCTCACATTTTTAAAGAAAATAATAACGCGCGCTCCCCTGGTTAAGAACCACTGACATAAGGGAAAAAATGACCGGTAAAATTTTACGTATCACCATAACGGCGTATGTTTACGTCTGCGTCTTTCCTCTGCACCTCATCCAAGGATCTTAGACAGAAAAGATCATTGACTTCATGATCCAACTCCCAACTTTTGGTCATAGAGAACATAAGATAGGTTATAAACAAACCTAACCGAACCTTAACCTATATTGACAAATAACAGAACCTTGTTCAAACCAAACTAAACTTTATTTTTCGAAGGTTTCACAAAAAACACTGAATATCTCACTAACTAAGAATTTGCGACGGAAATGTAATTAAGAAAACCTCAAAATGCATCAGTTAATGCAAATATATAACCTTGAATTTTCTTCAGCGTTCTGTAGGTATTTCTTTACAACTACTGCTCCACATTTCTTTTTTCTCCTTCCCTACATACTATACATAGTGTGCTCAACACACATGTGAAGGTGTCAGGCGGTGCTCACCATTATTTAACTCGCAAAACGTCTTTGAAGTTATGTTAGGTTGGTTAGGTTAGGTTAATTTATGCGTAGGTTAAGGTTTTTAGGTTAGGTTGCTGAAAACCAACGTCATTCCACACTTTCACACCGAAACCTGTGCACTTAACCCTCACTGCCAGTTCTTCAACATACAACACAAAATGTAAAGGGAAAAGGACACAACCCTGTCTCACATTACATTTATCATTTATATTTTTTCATATCAGATTTTTATTTCTATTATAATAACATATACTGTTAAGTAAAGTTAAGGCTCATGGCATAGGTGGGAAGGTACTAAAATGGATTAGGGGATGGCTTACTAGTAGGATACAGATCAATGGGAAGAAATCAGAATCGGGTAATGTCACTAGTGGGGTGCCACAGGGATCAGTACTAGGACCGTTGTTATTCATAATAGTATATATATAAATGACTTAGAAACAGAAATAAACAGTGATATCAGTAAATTTGTCGATGTCACAAAGATAGGAAGACCAGTAAAAAATTTAGATGATAGGATGCTGCAGGAATAGGCTGTACGAGTGGTCAGAGAAATGGCAGATGCAGTTTAATGTTAACAAGTGTAGCATTACAAGCGTAGGTAAGGGTAATAGGCCTGTAGACTACACATTAAATGACAATACCTTAGGAAGGTCATATAGTGTGAGGGACTTAGGAGTTCAAATAAGCAGTGACTTGCGCCCCAGGGAACAGTGTATTATAGCTAGAAATAGGGCCAACAAGATACTGGGATTTATTAGTGGGTGTGTGACAAATAGGAGTTCTGAGGTTGTATTTAGCGTTAGTTAGACCCCACCTAGATTATGCAGCTCAATTTTGGTCCCCTTATTATAGGAAGGATATAGGCTCCTTGGAGGCAGTCCAGAGAAGAATGACCAAGATGATTCAGGGACTAAGAAATTTACCCTACAAAGATAGGTTAAAACGTCTTAATCTCCACTCCCTAGAGAGAAGGAGGGCAAGAGGGGATATGATTGAGGTTTTCAAATGGGTAAAAGGAATTAAAAAGGGAAACATTTATCAGGTTTTAGAATTTAGTAGTCAGGATGGGACACGTGGAAATGGGTACAAGCTAGAAAAACTTAGATTCAGGACAGACATAAGTAGATATTGGTTCACTGACAGAGTCATGAATGATTGGAATAGGCTGGGTAGACGCATAGTATGTGGTGAGTCAATAAGAAGCTTTAAAAGACGGTCGGATCAGAGTATGGATGGGGATGACAGCTGGGATGGCTAAATATTGGATTATTCCAAGGAACTGCCTCGTGTAGGTCATTAACTGGTCTCTTGCCGTCTCCTCATTTCTTATGTTCTAAACTAAGCTAAATGTATCACACTATATGCATGCAAAACTGAAAGTGAATCTTTTCCCACATTCTTTACATTAATAATTTTGAACACCACTTGTTTGTCAGGATGTGTTCGGTGAGTTGAGACATGTGGGTAAATAATTTCCCACATTCTGCACATTCATAATTTTCAACATCACTGTGTTTGCGGGAGTGCTGAGTGAGTTGTGACTTTTGGGTAAATGTTTTCCCACACTCTTTACATTCAAAATTTTTAACACTACTGTGTGTCAGGGCGTGTTGGGTGAGGGTAGTCTTTTGGGCAAATGTTCTCCCACACTCTTTACATTCAAAATTTTTAACACCAGTGTGTGTCAGGTTGTGTTTGGTGAGGTTAGACTTTTGAGCAAATGTTCTTCCACAATCTTTACATTCAAAATTTTTAACATCACTGTGTGTCAGGGTGTGTAAGGTGAGGTGAGACTTACGAGTAAATGTTTTCCCACACTCTTTACATTCAAATTTTTTAACACCACTGTGTATCAGGGTGTGTTCTGTGAGATGAGACTTATAGGTAAATGTTTTGCCACATTCTCCACATTCATAATTTCTAACACCACTGTGTGTCAGGGTGTGTTGGGTGAGGGTATAGTTACGAGTAAATGTTTTCCCACATTCTCCACATTCATAATTTTTTACACCACTGTGTGTCAGGGTGTGTTTAGTGAGGTTAGACTTTATGGTAAATATTTCCCCACATTCTTTACATTCATAATTTTTAACAATACTGTGTCTCCGGGCGTGTTTGGTGAGGTGAGACTTTTGAGTAAATGATTTCCCACACTCTCTACATTCATAATCATAATTTTTAACATCACTGTGTGTCAGGGTGTGTGTGGTGAGCGCATCCTTACGAGTGAATGTTTTTCCACACTCTTTACATTCATAATTTTTAACACCACTGTGTTTTGGGGTGTGTTTAGTGAGGTGAGACTTTTGGGTAAATGTTTTCCCACATTCTGCACATTCATAATTTTTAACACCACTGTGTATCAGGGTGTGTTGGGTGAGGCTAGAGTTACGAGTAAATGTTTTCCCACAATCTCCACATTCATAGTTTTTAACACCACTGTGTGTCAGGGTGTGTTTCTTAAGCTGACTCTTACATTTAAAGGTTTTATCACACTGCTGACACTCAAACTTGTTCTCTCCTTTGAGGACGGAGCTGCCTGCCTCAAGGTGATTCTTGCCATCACATCTGCGCCTCCCCACACCTGAGGCAGACTGATTCTGCTGCTCCTGGCCACTCATGCTGCTGCTCGGCCTCACAGCCTCCACTGCGGCACCACACGCCACTGCCGGTCCTGCAGGAACCCTCGGGGAAGCCGCAGCGAGCCTGGTCAGTGCTGAGCAGGGCAGCCGGCTTGGACTCTGGCCTCGGCACCTGCAACAATGGTGACTCTTAGGATGCAGGATTATTTCTGAGTTGCTGAGCTGCTAGGTTAGGTCAGACTTGGTTTTGTTAATAACTGGCCGAGATAGTCGAGGGGCGGGCAGCTCTCCCCTGTTAGGTTAGGTCAAGATTGGTTAATAACTGACTGGTGGTATTGAGGGGGGGGCAGCTCCCTACGTTAGGTTAGGTAAGTGAAGTTTTGTTTAATATTTAGTCTTTTGGTTAATAACTAACTGGGTTTGTCAAATTGGTGCAGCTCCCGCTGTTAAGTTAGGTTAGTGAGACAGGCGCACACACATACACCTGTACCTCAGAATGTTATCTTAAGGGAACAGTGGGAGGGGGTGGGAAGTAAGAGAGCTGAATTACAGGAAAAAAATACCAATATTAAATATTTTGTAAAAAAATTGAAAAAAAAATTTCTAGAGACAACAGCAGGCCATTGATGGTGTGACTGTGACATCTAGCAAAGAAAAATAGAGTCACATGTCAAGATAGCCAATGAAATCAATTGTTTTTAGTCGTATGACTTCTTGAACCAATCCCATCTCATTATTTCATATCACCCATGATTTTGTATGAAGCGAGTACAGCGAGCGGTTCAGTTCAAATATGTCGAGTGTGCAGTCCAGCAGAACCTTTGTTGACTTGATACAGTTACATTTTACATGAATGCTCAATGTTTTTTTTATTCTAATTTTAGAATTATGACATTAGGAAGTTAAGTTAAGGTTCAGCTAGGTTTGGTTATATAAGATTTTAAAATTGGAGGCTGGAACATCTACTTTTGATTAAAGTAATTATCGTAATTTGAAATAGGTTTATCTGTATGGTTCGTTTAAGCAGGCTAGAACCATATTTGGAAGCCATTCATTACAGGCTGCTCGATTCCTTGAAAATTTCCAGTTACTAAACAGCCAATACAGGAATTTTTCACTCAGGTCTCAAATTGATTACAAAATTTCACTTACAAATAAAATGCAGTTTTGTCCTAAGCTTTTTCACTCATACATTTGTAATATGACGGTTGGTCGTCCATCAATTGGGCCTCTACAGTCAATAGATGGTTCCACAGTTAGTGATCCTAATGATATGGCAGTGTCCTGCAAACTCTTTTAGCCAAATATATTCAAGCATTCACCCTACCCTACCAGCAGCTCATCAGACAATTGATCCAGATATCCAGTTTTCTCTTGTTCCACTATCTCTAGAAAGTTAAGTCAGCTATTAACAATTTAGACACTAGTATGGGCTGTAATAGTATCCATCCACTGGTTCTGAAATTATGTCAAAATCATCTGGCTTACCATATATATCTTATTTTCACGAAATCATTAAATACTAGTCAAGAGCCTTCAGCATGGAAAAGCTCGAACATAGTTCCTATATTTGAGGTTTGCATTCAGATCCTTTGAATTACTGTCCCGTTAGCTTAACATTTGTATGTTGCAAAATGCTCAAAAGAATTATTGTGGAACAACTTAATCATTACTTGGAGAATAATTCAATTTTGTCCGATTCTCAATTCGGTTTTAGATCAGGGAGAAGTGTATTGGCTTAAACTGCAATTTTACCACCTAATCAAGTCTAAGTAAACATAATTGAGCCTAACTAAACCCAACCAAATATAATTATGCCTAACTTAACCTAAGCCAAACTCACCTTATGCATAATTTGCATGGGTGTAGAGTTCACCAGCACTCTAAAGGAAGTAATGAACTACTATTTCATACTTAGGGTGCGCGATATTTTTGCATACCTACTGCTCGGACGATATCGATATAGAGTGTACTCAACACATCTGTGAAGGTTTCACGTAAGCAGTAGTTATGCAGATTTACCAAATGTTCATATTTTTAATATTTTTATGAAATACTAAATATTCGTTTTTTTCAGCAGCATAACTGTTTGGTATGATCTGAACAAGTTTCTGAGGTAATCTGTGAGACCACTCACTGTCATTACCAAGCCCAGCCACTGGAGAACTGCACTAACAGGCAATGCGTTCCCCATTGGAATAATCGATGATTGGAATGCCCTCCCTCACCGTGTATAGCCGTCTTCAAGTCTAGGTATGATCAGCAGGGTATAGCAATTCAGTGAGACTAGCACACTCAGTGGAGGTGGGGGCATGACAAGAACACTTCTTATTCCCTCACTAATGATACATGAATTTGCAGTGCATTATAAAGATAAGGAGATATCGAGTGGGCCATGAAACTAATCTTTACCTGGTGGAGTCCTGTGAGGGTATCAGAGGCGGAAAAAGTGTCCTGTGTTCTTTATTAAGGCGCAGGTGAGGCGGCTCTTGGGTCTCGGGGTGAATGTTTGCCGCCGCGAGCAGGGTGGGCAGGTGTGCACTGGTGATGTTCACGACTTGGAGTTGGCTGCCTATAATACTACCAGGAAATATTGTCAGGTCTGAGGAAGTGTTTGGCAGCAGGAGACAGTCCAGCAAGGATGAGGAGACAGATCACAGACGCAGCCGTGTACGTGAGCTGTGACTGTGTGTGTACTGTGTGACTGTGTGTATACTGTGTGACTGTGTGTGTGTATTTTGATCTGTTTTCACCGTTTTGTCTTCCTCTTCTTCTTGTGACCGGTGACGTCTTGTTGCCAAATCTCGTGAATGGACTGGTGCCAATTTTGATTTTGTTCAGATATTACTGCCAAACTAAGAATTTCAATGCCAAAGTTTTATAAATCCTGCTATTTCATGCATATAAGAGTGGTTCTTAACATTTGTACTACCACGCACTCTTCTGGAACTGGATCAGCCCTTCACGCCCCCATCCACACCTATTGTAGGAATAAAAAATTTTCTCACATTTTTAAAGAAAATAATAACGCGCGCTCCCCTGGTTAAGAACCACTGACATAAGGGAAAAAATGACCGGTAAAATTTTACGTATCACCATAACGGCGTATGTTTACGTCTGCGTCTTTCCTCTGCACCTCATCCAAGGATCTTAGACAGAAAAGATCATTGACTTCATGATCCAACTTTTGGTCATAGAGAACATAAGATAGGTTATAAACAAACCTAACCGAACCTTAACCTATATTGACAAATAACAGAACCTTGTTCAAACCAAACTAAACTTTATTTTTCGAAGGTTTCACAAAAAACACTGAATATCTCACTAACTAAGAATTTGCGACGGAAATGTAATTAAGAAAACCTCAAAATGCATCAGTTAATGCAAATATATAACCTTGAATTTTCTTCAGCGTTCTGTAGGTATTTCTTTACAACTACTGCTCCACATTTCTTTTTTCTCCTTCCCTACATACTATACATAGTGTGCTCAACACACATGTGAAGGTGTCAGGCGGTGCTCACCATTATTTAACTCGCAAAACGTCTTTGAAGTTATGTTAGGTTGGTTAGGTTAGGTTGTTGTTTATTTTTTTACCAGCATAGTGACTGGATGGGCTTGTAGGAGTCCTTCTAGAGGGAGTGGGGCCAAGCGCGAGATGTCCCGCTAATATATGGCCATGGGACTCATGAGCTGAGTCAGAGGGCGGTGCACAAGTCATAGTGTGTACGCTGTACGGGCCTTCACCCAGCACTACTTCCATCTTGGTGAGCAGGTTACCGTTGCTTATGTACCATTGTAATTGTAATGTGGGGGGGGAAAATGTGCAAGGCAACTAAGGCCATATAGCACTATTGGGATAGTAGGGTTAGGTAGTCGGGTTGGGTAGCACGGCTAGGTGGGGGGGAGGATCGGGTAGGGGTTTGATTAGATGAAGGGCGTTAGCGGCACGGGGAAAGGATATATTCCACTGAAGAACAGACATGATCAGAAGGGAATAAGACTCGGAATGGGGGAAGTTCTAGATTTACAAGGTACAGTATGCCTGGGGAGGCATCACACTATTTCCTAGTTCTTGATATACAAGGTACAGTATGCCTGGGGAGGCATCACACTATTTCCTAGTTCTAGATATACAAGGTACAGTATGCCTGGGGAGGCATCACACTATTTCCTAGTTCTTGATATACAAGGTACAGTATGCCTGGGGAGGCATCACACTATTTCCTAGTTCTAGATATACAAGGTACAGTATGCCTGGGGAGGCATCACACTATTTCCTAGTTCTTGATATACAAGGTACAGTATGCCTGGGGAATCATAACGTTTTTAATATTTAGCGTAAACGATGCAAGGTAATTTTTAAATCTATTTTTCTTGAAAAACAATGTCTTGTACACCAAAAAATATGGTCATCAAAAAGAAACATTAACAATCCAGAGCCATTTATTGAAGGGGTCAGCTGCACTGCCAACAAAACCACAGCTGGGGCCATTACACCCTCACACAGCACAAGGACAGGGCTGGTGGGAAGGAAGCAACACACTGCCCACAACCACAACCACCACCACCACCACCACACAGGACACACCAACACCTACACTCCCACAGGCAGCAGCTGGACCACACTTGTCCACACAACACACCACCTCAGAAGTGGATACGCATGTGCCTAGCAATATCACTCTTTGTCTTGAAGTGTTTCCCACAAACATCACACTTGAATTCTCTCAGGCCAGAGTGTCTGAACTCATGTTTATTAAGTCCAGACCTTGTACTGAATCTTTTTCCACATTCCAGACATTCATGATTCTTAACACCAGTGTGTATAAGGGTGTGTGTGGTGAGGTCAGACTTTTGTATGAATCTTTTTCCACATTCCAGACATTCATGATTCTTAACACCAGTGTGTGTAACACCAGTGTGTGTGTTGAGGCTAGACTTTTGTGCGAATCTTTTTCCACACTCCAGGCATTCATGATTCTTAACACCAGTGTGTGTAAGGGTGTGTGTGGTGAGGTAAGATTTTAGTGTGAATCTTTTTCCACACTCAAGACATTCATGATTCTTAACACCAGTGTGTGTAAGGGTGTGTGTGGTGAGGTGATCCTTCCTAGTAAATGTCTTGCCACATTCTTGACATTCATGATTCTTAACACCAGTGTGTGTAAAGGTGTGTTTGGTGAGGGCATACTTTTGTGTGAATCTTTTTCCACACTCCAGACATTCATGATTCTTAACACCAGTGTGTGTAAGGGTGTGTGTGGTGAGGTGAGTCTTCCTAGTAAATGTCTTGCCACACTCATTACATTCATGATTCTTAACACCAGTGTGTGTAAGGGTGTGTGTGGTGAGGTGAGCCTTCCTAGTAAATGTCTTGCCACATTCTATACACTCAAACGTTTTCTTTCCTTTGCGGATGGAGATGCCTTCAGTAAGGTCATTCTTCCTGTCACACCTGAACAAGTCTACACCTGAGGCAGACTGCTCCTGTGTGTTCTGGCTACTACACATGTTGCTGCCTGGCCTTGCAGCTGCCTATGCAACACTACTTCTGGCAGCACACCTGTTGTGGGGGAGGCCAGCTGGTCTTACAGGAACCCTCAGGGAAGCTGGAGTGAGCAGGGTTCCCCAAGGATACACTCAACACTGTACTTGAGGATGAAGGAAGCAGGAGTGGGATGCACCAAGGAGTCCCGTCAGAAGCAGTGGTCACACCTGCTGTCACCACTCCGCTCAGCACCCAACAATCACCTGAAACAAGTGATGCAGATATCACCATACATGTAGCTCACCTTCACTCACCTGGTGGGCTTCCCCAACTAAGGCAGGAGAAGCCACATTCCGTATTGTGCCAGTAAAGGAATCTATTAGATGAAATTCATAATCTGACTGGTTTTTTAGTGCAAAACGTCTGTAATGGAAATTGCAGTTAAGAAAATTTTCTAGTGCACTGACTACCAGAACAGAGTTCCTGCCATGAGTGGCACATTGACTTATATCTCATCCAAAAATAACTTCTTTATCGTTTCAGTTCTCGGGGAGGCTTAACAGGCCAGGGTGGAGAAGTGGTCCTGTCTAATGTCTTCAGAGGGACATATGCTTCAATTAAAGGGGATAGAATCTGAAGAAATCGGTAAAACATGTCATTAACATTAAGATGAGCAAACTCAAAGTCCCAATCAATAACTGACAATTGATCACTTATCATATTATAATTCCCTCTGCGCCAAAGATGGAATGAAGGAGTATTACAGGTTCCTAGATCTTGTTGAAAAAAGTAGCTGAAAGACACTGGGTTGTGACCACAGTTAGGAAAAGGGGGTAACACACAAACTTCTTCCTCTGAAATCAAGATTAAATCAAGTATGTTAGCAGAAGAAACAAAAGTAGATTCTTTCACCCACTGAGTTAATCCTAGAGCCATAAAACAATGGTAAAATTGAAGTTCAATGGGTGGAAGACCCCTACAAGGTGTCATTAGCTGCATAACTAAAGGCTGATACACTAGGCTGTACAGTAAATCCGAAGTTCAACTCAGCTACAAGCATCCATTTTTGTACCTTGGGTTTTTGGGGAGGTGAAAAGACCATGAGGAATTTACAGGGAATTAACACCGTATACGTGGGCGTGAAGGTGTTGTCTAGTGGAGTCCTCGTTGGTGTTGGGCCAGAGACAATGGATGGCCTCTTGGACGATGTGGAACAAAGGACACTGGAGCACGTGGAACACTCAGCCAAAGGTGGATTGACTTACTTGGTTTACTTGGTTTCTGTTTAGAGGTCTATGCCTCACAGCCATGGTGGACCACCGCTGCACCACCGTGGTGCCCGACCACAGCAGTTCCTCCCAGTAAACAACTTAGCATCACAAGCCCGGGCGGAGACCCGATCTGCCGACCTAGCGAATGCAAGGCCAGCAAGGCCAGCGCGCTACCATTGTACTAGGCAGGAGGCCGTATATTTTTATTTATGGGAGATTTGTTTTCTCTCCCCTGAAAGCGGGTCACAAACCCCGTCTGAGATCAGGTACCTCATAACTGTTTGGTGAACAGGGACCACACACTTATAAGAGACTTAGTCCATATGTCTCCTACCCGGCGCGGGGATCGAGCCCGCGACCTCTCGCTTGTGAGGCGAGCGTCCTAACCACTAGACCACCGGGTGTATAGCACGGGTGACGGTGGAGTATAGCAGTAGCGAAGTAGAAAGGGCAGGGCAGGTCAGCAATGGCTTGGTTATCCCACGCTGATCCAACACATGTAAAGTTTGGGAAGAGCGTGACTGTGATTGATGAAGCTCGGAGACGTGGCGTCGGTTTATAATACAATAAACAACACAGGACAGAGGAGTAACGAGAGTCGATGTTGCCCATAAGAATGGATGTGCCCAACTGATGGCGGCAGGTCAGGCCAGGGCGACGCGGTGTTGCCAGACGTCACAGGATACACAAACATGAGCGCGCCAAATACAAATATAATACATGACAATGATATAAATAATGCCTTAACTTCCTACACCTCAAAAGTGGATCCGCATGTGCTGGCCAATATCACTCTTTGTCTTGAAACTTTTCTTACAAACATCACGCTTGAACTCCCTCAAGCCAGTGTGTCTAAAGATGTGTTTAGTAAGATCAGAACTATAATTTAATCTTTTCCCACATTCTTCACATTTATAGTTTTTAACACCAGTGTGTCAGGGTGTGTTGGGCGAGGTTAGACTTATGGGTAAATATTTTCCCACACTATACATTAATAATTTTTAACACTACTGTGTATCAGTGTGTGTTGGGTGAGGTGAAAATTCCGGGTAAATGTTTTCCCACACTCTTTACATTCATAGTTTTTAACATCACTGTGTGTTATGCTGTCTCTCTCAAGCAGACACAATCTCAGAATGACCTCAAAACTCCTATTTGTCACACATCTACTAATAAATCCCAGTATTTTGTTGGCCCTATTTCTAACTATAATACACTGTTCCCTGGGACGCAAGTCACTGCTTATTTGAACTTCTAAGTCCCTCACACTATATGATCTTCCTAAGGTATCTTTTTTTAATGTGTAGTCTAGAACAGCCACGTGGCTCGCGCTCTGTTACTTGGCTATGATTGTGGAATAAAGCACACGTTCTTACACTCACGGTGAAGTGTCACAACTATTTAGTTTAGGAACTTTTACATAATCTCAAACCTTCACAGTTTTGTGCTTCACATTAACATGCCCAGCTGGTGTTGTGTACCTCGTTGCAAAGAAAACTATACTACTGGTCCTAAAGGGGCTATATTTTCTTTCCCAAAAGATGAAACTTTGGCTCGTGAATGGGTTAGAGCCATAAAGAGGAACACTTTTACACCTTATCAGAGCAGCAGGTGTCAGAGTAGATGATAATACTACTCATGCATACATACACACATTTACTTATGTGGATAAAGATATGATTAAGAAATTGATACTGACTTTGGTACGCCCAAGATTAGAATATGCACCAACAATATGGTCACCAAGTAAAACAAAACATCTAAGAAAACTGGATAGAATACAGAGAGCAGCAGCAAAGCTTTCCCCAAATTTAAGAGAATTATTATACAAAAAGAGGCTGCAGATACTGGCTGGCTCTTACAACATTGGAGCAGAAGAGGGAAAGAGATCTAATAGCAGTGTAAAGTGATGAAGGGATTAGATAAACTAGATAGAGAAGATTTATTAATTTGGGACACCAGGGACACAAGAGGACTTGGCAAGAAACTGAAAAAGGACATCTGCAGAGAGAGGAGTTCAGTTTCCCACAACGATGCGTAGAGGCGAGGAATGGTTTGGAAAAAGGAATAGTGCATGCAAGAACAGTTCATGAATTCAAGGCAAAGTTAGATACTTATAGATATGGAGACGAGAGAGTACGAGCATAGCTCTTTTCCTGTATGTTACAACTAGATAAACACAACTAGATAAATACACACATAAACAAAGGTTTACAATGCAAATATATTTATTGAAATTCACACCTGCACTGCCAACAAAACAACTGCTGGGGCCATTTCTCCCTCACAGAACACAAGAGCACGGCTGCCGCCACAGATGTAAAACACTGCCCACCACCACCACCCATTCCCACAGGCACGGCTGCCACCACAGATGTACCACACTGCCCACCACCACCACCACCACCCATTCCCACAGGCACGGCTGCCACCACAGATGTACCACACTGCCCACCATCACCACCACCACCACCCATTCCCACAGAGGACACACTCCCACAGGCACGGCTGCCACCACAGATGTAACACACTGCCCACCACCACCACCACCACCCATTCCCACACAGGACACACTCCCACAGGTAAGGCTGCCACCACAGATGTAACACACTGCCCACCACCACCACCACACACCCCCACACAGGACACACCAACACCTACACTCCCACAGGCAGCAGCTGGACCACACTTGTCCACACAACACACCACCTCAGAAGTGGATACGCATGTGCTGAGCAATATCACTCTTTGTCTTGAAGTGTTTCCCACAAACATCACACTTGAATTCTCTCAGACCAGAGTGTCTGAACTCATGCTTATTAAGGTCAGACCTTGTACTGAATCTTTTTCCACATTCTGGGCATTCATGATTCTTAACACCAGTGTGTGTAAGGGTGTGTTTGGTGAGGTTAGACTTTAGTGTGAATCTTTTTCCACACTCCAGACATTCATGATTCTTAACACCAGTGTGTGTAAGGGTGTGTCTGGTGAGGCCAGACTTTCTTGTGAATCTTTCTCCACACTCCAGGCATTCATGATTCTTAACACTTATAACACTAGTGTGTGTAAGGGTGTGTTTGGTGAGGCCAGACTTTAGTGTGAATCTTTTTCCACACTCGAGGCATTCATGATTCTTAACACCAGTGTGTGTAAGGGCGTGTGTGGTGAGGCGATGCTTCCTAGTAAATGTCTTGCCACACTCCTGACATTCATGATTCTTAACACCAGTGTGTGTAAGGGTGTGTGTGGTGAGGTTAGACTTTAGTGTGAATCTTTTTCCACACTCCAGACATTCATGATTCTTAACACCAGTGTGTGTAAGAGTGTGTTTGGTGAGGTGATCCTTCCTAGTAAATGTGTTGCCACATTCTATACACTCAAACGTTTTCTTTCCTTTGCGGATGGAGATGCCTTCAGTAAGGTCATTCTTCCTGTCACACCTGAACAAGTCTACACCTGAGGCAGACTGCTCCTGTGTGTTCTGGCTACTACACATGTTGCTGCCTGGCCTTGCAGCTGCCTATGCAACACTACTTCTGGCAGCACACCTGTTGTGGGGGAGGCCAGCTGGTCTTACAGGAACCCTCAGGGAAGCTGGAGTGAGCAGGGTTCCCCAAGGATACACTCAACACTGTACTTGAGGATGAAGGAAGCAGGAGTGGGATGCACCAAGGAGTCCCGTCAGAAGCAGTGGTCACACCTGCTGTCACCACTCAGCTCAGCACCCAACAATCACCTGAAACAAGTGATGCAGATATCACCATACATGTAGCTGCATAACTATAGGCTGTACAGTAAATCCGAAGTTCAACTTGGCTACAAGCATCCATTTTTGTACCTTGGGTTTTTGGGGAGGTGAGAAGACCATGAGGAATTTACAGGGAATTAACCCCCTGACCACCAAAGACTTACATTGACCACAATGAAGAAATAATGAACCTTGAAACACTGTACCCACGTAAACACATGTATATACAAAACCAAGACACCTTATAATAATGGGTCACACACCAGGCTAACAACTAAACCGGTGATGCATGAACAAAACCACAGAGATGGTGTTTGACACACACACACACACACACACACACACACACACACACACACACACACATAAAAGAGATTAATTACATGTTGTCAAATACATAACGGAAATATATTATGACAGCAAGTATTTATTGTATATATTTTGACAAACTCATAAGCTAATAAACACCTTTCTACTGACAATCCATGGAACATATCTGGCAGTAATTTGACATGGTTTGCTAGATCCTTCTTCATATCCGGAGGAAATACTCTTTGTTTTAGGGACAATCTTGTATAGCCAGTAGTTTTTTTTTTTTAATAACCTATATATACTTGAAACATTTTCAATACGCTAACAATTATATTGGGTGTTACTCTAAAATTTAATACTCAGCTAGGCTTTGAAAATAATCTTTGCATGGGTAATAAATACACAATTTTATCAGTAGTATGGTGGCTCCACTTGCCCCAGTTGTTGTGGCTCAACTTACCCCATCCTTGATTTTCTAATATATGTCCACGTATCACCTAATAACAACATGCCTTGGTTTATTACTTATTCCCTGTAAATGCACTTAAAGTTATGCTATACATGGGAGTTAAAAGATCAGACAATATCTAAATAATACATGAATAAACTTAGCACATACCAGTTTCATAGTTTTTCATTTTTAGAGCTGAAATTTTTTTTTTTTTGGGTGCAGCTCATCAGCGTGTGGTGCTAGGCTTGAAACCAATGACTATAAGAGCTCTTCAAGTCATTAGATCTTAGATTATAAACAAACATTCAAGACATAAATCCATATACATCAATGAATACAAGTATGTAGAAAACTATGTACTATGTAAAAATTTTAAATTAAAGTAGTTGAGGAATAATATGGAGATAACATTAGTGTCTTCTTCCGAGGTTATTACTTACATGTCAGATATAAAAGGTTTTTCCCCATCAAGTCTGTTATTTAATATTGCCTCTGTATATAGACAGTTAGGTACAGCAGATGTTGCGTTATCAATAGTCGGGTTTTAGGGCGTTTCTTGACCATCTGTTATAAGGCAATGTTGTGTGTTTGCCTTTCAAGATGGCAGCTGACCTCCTGAACCACGGATGTGTGACGTCACGTAAGTACTATGTATAGCTAAACATTGATTTTCATTTGCACACACAAAAAAAAAGAATCATAAAGGCATACTACACTATATGACGTCACAAATCCACTGAATATGTATAGAAAAAACAGCAAATATATAAATACCAAAATACGCACATAAATTCAACATAATGTGAAAATGTGAAGCTTACTGGACTGGGATGAAAGTGTCAAGTTAGAATATTGTACATTAGTAGTATTTGACAGGTTTCATGGCCTAAATACTACCTTTCGTGTGCTTTAGTGAAGTATACACACCTGTTAACACATGTACTCATGCACATGTACCCTTTATCCTTGTAATAATAGGTGACTATGACTGAAGTAATACCAAAATACGTGTACATCACCACCTCATAAGGACTCACACCATTCTCTCACTCAACACGAATTCACCTCATTCCCGACTCTCACACCTTTAACCTTGTGTATTAACTTGTATATCCTTCTTTTCTTGTTCTTGGGTCCGTGCAGGGTGTAAAGTGTGATGCCACAGTCTGTATCCTTCTCTATAATGTTGGGTCTGCCAGGCTGCCAGCGTCAGCTCTTCTTCTTTTGACCTGTTTCACTTGGTCCTGCTCTTGTAAGTCGTCTCACGTCCACTTCTTTCTTCTATCTCTTTCTGTAGATTTTGCTGCTCAATTTTGCTCAGTCAGTCTCTTTCTACTTTCCCAACTCTGCGCCACAAACTTTTTAGTATACTTGACCATTCTTTGAATTTCTTGCTCCATTCTTCCTCCCCAATAATCTCTGTAATTCCTTCTACCAGCTGTCTTCTGTCTTCGTATCTATCACAAATCACTACCATATGTTCTACCGTTTCCTTCACATAATCCACAGCTCTGCTCCTGTTCATCCTCCCACCCACCACCCCCACTCACATCCCCCCACACACATACCCACACACCCACCTCCCCCCCACCCCCACCCCCACACACATTAAAGATGTATACAAACAAAGGTTTAACACACACATTTATTGAAAGTCACACCTGCACTGCCAACAAAACAACTGCTGTGGCCATTACTCCCTCACAGAACCCAAGGACACGGCTGCCGCTACAGATGTAGGGTGATGTGGGGGTGTACCGACCTAGGGGGTGTAGCGAACAGATGTCATAATATCCCCCACTAATAATAATAAAATACTTAGCCCTATAATTTAAAATAAGAAAATGGGAAGCCTCAAGATAGCGGCAAAGTTTTGCTTAAAGCGCCTGGCGTCAGACCGTCAGGTGAGTTTTTTTTATTTTTCGATGCTTGATGTTATATTTCGCGTTTCTTATATAGTGTTTCCTGACCGCGAAAGTGTGCTGATTCCGGTGGTATGACTGTTATTAGTGACATCCATGCATCTACCATGATATCTGCTGAAAAATTATGCAGTCCAGCCATTTCTTGGTTCCTCATAGCTGATTAAGCACATCGGGGGTATATCGAATGGGGATATATCGAACGGGGATATATCGAACGGGGTATATCTTTAGTAGGCTACAGTAGCATATTAGTATATAGGTTAGTATACAATTTCATAAACCTTAGTTTTGTAACCATTTCCAGTTGGAAATTGATATCTAAGATTAAAACTATTTAGTTTGACAGTACAAACTATGTTGGAAATATATTTGAACACATTTAATTGGTATATAACAATATAATTATCAGGCATTAGGTTAAAAAGGCTCTTAGTTCATTTGCTTTCAATATTTCATTTGAAGATACCATTTAAAACAATGTTCTGATTAATTTTATTAATAAAAATTGTGCTGTTCGGAACACCCCTATAGTGGGGGTGATCCGGACAGTCGTACCCCTTTGAAAACACCTTAATTGTGAACCGTGTATATTCCTTACAGTTTTGAAGAAAAAAAAATCACCAAGATAGCCCTGTACCAGAGGTATATTTTCCTACCAACGTTTTTCAATAAAGTGGTTTTTTCTGATTTTTAATAATATTTTTTCCTTTGTAGTTCGGATTACCCCCACCTCACCCTACCCCACCACCACCACCCCCACCCATTCCCACAGAGGACACACTCCCACAGGCACGGCTGCCACCACAGATGTAACACACAACAGATCAATTGCGAACGCATTCCCATTGTTGTGTTTGTGCCATTATTACCGATGAGTGAGTGGTGATGTGACGTGGGCTGGATAACCATTTCTATTTATCTTTATCGTTTGATTGAGACGATGATTAGAACGACTTGAAGGATCAGTGGTTAGTTGATATCAAAAGTTGGGTGACGTAACACATTTCCAAAGTTTTGATTTGACAACATTAATTATTGATGATGATTAATGTTTTACGTACAAGAATATATACAGGAAATGAAGAGGAAAAGGAATAGGAGGAAGAAAATATACAGCAGGAATATAATAATTGATAATGAATAATGTGATAATGATAATAATAATGATGATAATGATAATGATAATAACAATACTAATGCTGGTGATATTGATAATAATGATAATAATAATGATAACAATAATAATAACAATAGCAATAGAGCAGAGCACAGCGCTAAGTAGTACACACTTATCATTCCCTGCAGCCGTCCCAATGACCTGCTTGTGACCTTAATCCTGGGGTCACATGCACAAGGGGGGGGCGGAAGGGGGAAAGGATAGGACACACACACACACACACACACACACACACACACACACACACACACACACACACACACACACACACACACACACACACACATGATGCAATTACTGGAAAAGAGGCGCGTGGTTCTGACGTCAAACATAGATAACAAACACCAAGATAACACCGGTTGACTTATTTTAAAAGCGCTCACACAAAGCCGTCAGTCAGTCAATCACGCTCGCTCGCACACGCACACAGTCACTCTTTCTCTCTCTCTCACACTCACAAGTAAGTCAACAACGTGTATCTTTGTGGATCAACTCGAGTTCGTGTTTATGTGTTTGTCATACGATCAACTTTCATTTTGTGTTTATATTTTGAGAGTTGAACCCTTTTTTATGTGTCTTACTCTTCCTACGTGCTTCTAAACAGGTGGAAAGTAAGGATTACAAGCACAATGAGGTGTCTGCTGCTTGTGGTGTGTGTGGCAGCTGCGGTATCAGCGTCGGCGGTGAGTAGCAGAAGTAGTAGTAGTAGTAGTAGTAGTAATAGTAGTAGTAGTAGTAAACAAAGCTAATATCATAGCTCAAACCAAAATTTCGTCCCTATATTGAAAACTACGATAGCTATCCCAAAAGAAAGGTGATGGAAGAGAAGAGAGAGAGAGAAAAAAAAAAAGAAGCATGAAATAAAGCTTATGGATAAACTTTTTGGATCCTTTCAATAGTAAATACAAACAATGCGATAATTATATAGACATTCTGTGACTTATATGTTTGTTCTTGTGTGTGATATTCAACGGGACAGAAACAAAAACTTTAACATCATCGCCCGAGATCTGTACTCTAGTGTAACCCAGCCAGCGAGTGAGTGAGTGAGTGAGTGAGTAAGAGTGAACGAGTAAATAAACAAGTAACTGAGTAAAAAACGAGTGAACAAGTGAGTTAACGAGTGAATTATTCAATGAGTGACCGAGTACCACTTTTTTGAACAGCAAATATGGAGTTTCTTCTAAAGTTTTCATTTTCCTAACGAGAAAACAAATAAGTTGATAAGCGATGGTAAATAAACGCATCAATGAATAATATAAAAAAAAGAGCATAATAAAGTAAAGATAAAAATAATAAATCACCATATCTCACACACACACACAAAAAAAAAAAAAAAAAAAAAAAAGGAAAATTGCACACACATTTTCAAAGATGTATCAACTTTCTATATTAGTTTTGGTTTTCTCTCATCAGCTGCCGCCTCTGGGTGATGCTCTCTCTTTCGGCGGTGATACTGAAACTGATCTATTGGACCGTGAATATCTTGATGTCGAAGGTGAAATTGATGGAAATGACGCAACTAATGATGGTTCTAGTTTGGATCCGGAAAGCACCACATCTGAAATCGCCTCTACAGACATCACCACAGGTTAATTGGGACTATATTAGTACTGTTTTATATTTAGTTATATTATTGTTGATGATTTGATATAGTGAATGTCATTTCTAGATGGTGTCTTGGTTATTATTATTGTTATTGTTATTACTATCATCATTATTATCATTATCATCATTATTATCATTATCATCACTTATTTGACTCGTATTAAAGGAAAGTCTCAATTTTGCAGAAGAAATACCAACAACTTCTAGCTCAGGTATGATATGTTTAAATTTTTTGAGTTTTGACAAGTTTTTGAATTTAGATTTTTAAGTTTTGAGATATTTTATATTGATTTTCTTTTTGCTCATCTTCCTTTTATTTTATTTCCATATATATGCATGAACTATGGTGTTATATTTTCATCACCCTTTTTTTGTGATTTATTTCTTGTGTTATTTTGCGTCTGTTTTGCATAATTGTCATTACCTGTCTTTATATATCTGTCTGTCTGTCCAAATTCTCTATCTCTACTCCTCCAAACCCAATATCTGCCGTCTGTATATCTGTCTATCTATCTGTCTGTCTGTCTGTCTGTCTCTCCCAACCTTTTTTGTTCTTTTATTTATTCTCTCTCTATCTCTCTATCTCTCTATCTCTCTCTCTCTCTCTCTCTCTCTCTCTCTCTCTCTCTCTCATTACCCTCCATCTCTCTCTCTCTCTCCTCAGACGGTGGTGGTGATGATGGACTGAGCGGGGGTGCAATTGCTGGCATCGTAATCGGCTCCATAGCTGGCGTGGGTCTTATTGCTGGACTCCTCTATTTCATGAAGACGAAGGCAATGTTGTGTTTCGGCTAAAAATGTGACGATTAAACAAGAACTAAGGGCCAGTTTTTTTTTTTTTTTATTATCTTTCTCTCTCTCTCTCTTTCTCTCCAAGTATTTTCATTGTTTTAATTGTAATATCCTCCTCCTCCTCCTCCTCCTTTTTTACTTCTCCTTTTCCTCCTATCCCTCTTCCTTTTCCTCATTCTATTCCTATTCTTACCCTCACGGATATAATAATAAAGATAATGTTGATAATTGTGAGGAAGAAATAGGAAATGTTGAATAAATGTAGCAATGGATAAAGAAGAAGAAGAACAACAACAATGATAATGATAACAACAACAAAAATAAACAAAATAATAGCAAAAGAAGATGAAGAAGGAAAAGAAAAAGAAAAAAAAGACAGAAGAAGAAGAAGAAGAAGAAAAATATAGAAGAGCCACAATTTACAGACTCATACTAATTATATGTGAAAATTAAAACTATGATTCTTAACTCCCATCTTGTGTGTGTGTGTGTGTGTGTGTGTGTGTGTGTGTGTGTGTGTGTGTGTGTGTGTGTGTGTGTGTGTGTGTGTGTGTGTGTGTGTGTGTTGTGTGTGGAAATGTACATATATACATATACGTACACGGTCGTATCATTATTTAACCTGTCTGTGTTAATGAATAACTATAATTTTTTTTGGGGGTAGAGTATAATAACATCATCGCAAATTTATCATGAAAAAAAAACTTATTTCCCGTCTGTGTATCTAGAATTAACGATGATCAAAATAATAAAAAAACAACAACAACAACTAAGGCAGATTCTGTACCACCTCTCCCTATATCTCCATTTCTCTTTCTATATGTGAAAACAGTTGCATTAATAAGACAGATTCATAACATACCTTGATTCTATCCCTCTTAAGGCCTGTTTAGGTTTCCAGGAGAATTGAATCCACAACAAAGTACTAAGCTTTACGTCATCTATTTTATATTCAACTCATATCTTCTCCTTTCCCGCATCTCATCTCACTCAAAGATCACACCAGATGCGTAACAATATACTCCAAGAATCATCAGCATTCACCACTGCTCTCAATTCACGCACAATCATCCTTCCTTGCTCCACATTCAACGCTCTTCCCACACCGTCCATCCATCCGTTCTTCTCTTTCCTCTCCATCTCACTCCTCGTACATCCCTTCCTGCTGCTGTGGTTCCGGGTAGTTTCGCTCCTATTCCCGTTCGCCCTGGATCTTTTATAACCTAACAAGTACAAGTTAATTATATAGTTCCCTAATTTAGCGAGCCGACCCGGGACGAACGGGACTCGGGGCGAAACGAGTTGATACCTACTGTGATTCTCTTCAGTAATTGGTCCTCCTTCATTCTCTCCATGTATCAAACTACCTTAACACACTCTGCTCTGCTTAATTACCCGGCAATCTCTCTCCTATTTCTCGCTCTACAGTAATCTCAGAACGTAAATATGTAGTGTAATCTCATAGGAAAACATAATATAGAAGAGGTCCTCACTATCCCCCTTACTCCGTCCTCTTAATGCAGGGAATAGTGACAGTATTGTGTATTGTGTTGATAGGTTCAGTCTTACTACTACAGTGAAATTTGACCTGAAAACGTAAATAACATAAATAACATAAGTAACAGACCACATAACATGCAAAACGCGTGCATTAATTCCTAAAATGTTGCCGCGTTTCGACTTCAATTCAAATTCAATTCAAATTCAATTCAAATTCAATTCAAATTCATGACAAGAAAAAAATAACCTACATTGTTTCATATACTTTAAGTTTTTTCTACTTTTATCTGATCTATTTTATATTTTGAAATGTGTATAGTTATGAAAAGTCTGCAACATTTCAAAACTTTATATATTGAAGGAAAATGTCGCAAGGTAAAAACCAATGCATTTTCTAAGAAAATTTTTATGTGGGGACAACAGTAATGTTAAATAATACTTCTAATACTTGTTGTGAAATAATAATGATGATGATGATGATGATGATGATGATGATGATAATAATAATAATAATAATAATAATAAAATCGATGATAATTGTAATGGTCTGTTAGTCGAGAGAGAGAGAGAGAGAGAGAGAGAGAGAGAGAGAGAGAGAGAGAGAGAGAGAGAGAGAGAGAGAGAGAGAGAGAGAGAGAGAGAGAGAGAGTCGATGATATAATCTGAAATGACGTTAGCGAGATAAAGTAAATAGTTATTTTTCGGTTTTCTTGTGACTACTACTACTACTACTACTACTACTACTACTACTACTACTACTACTACTACTACTACTACTACGACAACGACTACGACTACTACTACTACTACTACTACGACGACGACGATGACGACGACTATTACTACTACTACTACTACTACTACTACTACTACTACTACTGCTATTACTACTTAGACTGCTTTCTATTTCTAAATTAATAACATCATTATGCATAATTTTAACTTTATTCATGTATAATTATTTCCTATCACACACACACACACACACACACACACACACACACACACACACACACACACACACACACACACTCTTACCAACACACATTCACACGTTACACATTAACTGTAGTGGCGACATTAGGCATCCAAAGTCGTGGATCAATTATCGATGTTAGGAACTGTAATTATCCTTCCTGAAGCATTAGTGAAAAATCGAACAGTTATCTGATTAAACTTTATCGCGTATACCTTCCACAAAATGTCGGTGGCTTAGGGCAGCTGCTACACACTGTTACGCGCTATAATAATGTGTTAAGGAAAGCCTATATGCATCTGAAATAATGTCTTAAATGCTATGTAATTGAAGTGGTTTTTTTTTTCTTCTTTTTTTTTGGTGTTCATTCGTATTAGACATCAACTCTTCGTTCGCATTTGTTGTTGTGATTATGGTTATTATTGTTGTTATTATTTTTGTTTGTTTCTTTTTGTCTCGCTTCGTCTCTGTTTCATTAATTTTCAATATAGTTTGTGTATTGATTATTTACATTCACTTCTTGAGTTGGTCTTTCAAGTATTTTCCTTTGAGTCGCTAATGGGTCCATGTATACTTTTCTTCTTCAAACTTAATATTCTTCTGAGAGAGTTGATCTTTACCGTTGCCACCTAGACACCTTCACTATATCATTACACCTACAGCTCTTCTACTATCCTATTCTTCCTATGTCACCTCTATTGAACCCTTTGTAAACACTCACTCCTGCTACTTTGAAACATTGAACACATCATCAAAAGCTAAGAATTGAGGAAACTGCAAGAGGCCAGTTAATGACCTACACGAGGCAGCTCCTTGTTCCCCACCCTTGGAATAATCTAATATTTAGCCATCCCACCTGTCATCCCTATCCATACTCTGATCCAACCATCTTTTAAAGCTACTTATTGACTCACCACTTACTACGTGTCTACCCAGCCTATTCCAATCCTTTTACCCATTTGAAAACCTCAATCATATCTCCTCTTGTCCTCCTTCTCTCTAGGGAGTGGAGATTAAGACGTTTTAACCTATTATACGCGTTGCCAATCAAGCCTCAGTGATCAATACATTACATGGAAAACAAGATTAGTCATATATACTAAGATTCATATACAAGAACTTTCATCGTGTTTCCAGTCAATTAATCAGGACATACTGTGGGATATATACCAAGACACTGTTTGGTATACTAGGGTGCTATAATGCATGCTTGTCTAGGGTGTCCAGCGATGTAGATAACGTTAGGTTAGGACACTCTACAACACAGTCTTTGTTCAGAGCCGTGGCAACACTTGGAATCCATAGTTAGTGACGTTGTTATAAGGTGTGTTAGCAGAGAATTGTGTTAGGCAAGCTAATCATCATCAAATGGCCTCTTGCAGTCTCCTCAATTCTTATGTTTTTTATGGTCTTATGTTCTTATCTCTTAGGCACATTAATAGCAGAATGTCACGCCACTAAGCTGTGTCTGATAGAACAGATGGATTGGTCAACATTGGATTAGTTTGGTTATCACGTCAGCTGTCATTCTGAACCTTCTTAAATCACTCAAGACCGAAGCTAATGACTCATGTTTCGAATCCTTACGTCAAATTCATTATCTAATCTTATTTTGAAATCATGAAGTTCGGCTTTTTGATTAAGAACGTAACTAAGGAATGTAAGGAACACAAAGGCATAACAAACAGCAGCACACTTGTTGGCCCTAACGAGGCTGTTTGTGATACTAGCCACCAACTCTTCCAAAGTGATTCTCGTTTCATAGTGAAGGTGAAAGAAACAACACAAGTAGGCTATTCATGACCTAATGCAGGCAGTTTCTTCACCCCAGAACATACTATCTATCATCATTCATACAGCTATCTAATCGGCTGAGTCTTTCAAAATATTGGGATTAACAAATGAACATCTACAAGACGAAGTAGGATTATAATGAATTTTCGAGATATTTCGTAAAAACAAAACAAAGACACCAAAGCAAGACTAAATGAATTTGTATTGCAACATTTTCTTACAATTACCGAAAAATTCTGGTCCATTTATAAGTGTAAGTGTAACATACTTTTGAGTCCATTTGTACTGAACAGGCTAACCTTCCCTCACGTAACCTAACTGCCACACACATTTCCATAAACAACACACATGTCTGTTTTATTTTCAAACATTGTCTTTCTGAGTACGCACAAATCAAGTTTCGTAGCTCGGTGGTAACGTCTCGGCCTGTCATTCAGCAGGCTTGAGTTCGTGCCTTGCTCACGGTGCAAAGTTTCACTGATGACCAAGCAGTAATGGGAAAGGCTGTAAAAGGTCACATCCTTACCCACACATCGAGCTATAATAAGTTGTAACATCTCTTCGGGAGGATAAAAGCTGGTGATTACGTGTCCATGTTGAAATTAGAAAGAATATAGAGACTAGCAACTAAGATGGGTTGGCTATGAGGGAGGTGCCCGCTATCTATAACCCACATTGTAACACCGTAAAAATATACAAAGTTCCATTAACATTAACGTCACATAATGGAATGATGATGACGTCAGCCTGGCCGCCCCTATCAAATGTTGGTGTTATCTGTGGTGATTGGTAGTGACGTCGCCGCAAGGTACTTATATACATCCTAGGCTATTAATGATAATTGGCTAATGACATCATTTTTATCATTTCAATATTGTTAGAGAATGTAAGACGTGTAGGTCATGTCAATTTTCTGTTTCAAGTTCTCGTCTGTATTATTTATTTTTCATATTGCATATTTCTTAGTACATTTTCTAAGTGTAATTCATTATCTAGTCGTTATGTAACATTTAACTATCAATTTTCTATCTTTCTCTTCATTCTGGTGTAGTATTTCAATCAAATACATTCACATCGCACTCCTATCTATCTATCTATCTATCAAGGCAAACATTTATTTATTTATCATATTGCACCGAGTTTTAAAAGAAGCAAGGTATCAAATCAGCAAACCTCTTGCAATACTAATAAATACATTCTTAAATTCTGGAAGAGCCTCACATCCATAATTGGTAAGTTAATGGACATTATAATACGTGATAAACAAGTAACTCTCTTTGAAGAAAATATAATGATTAATAATACTCAACATGGTTTCTGTAACAAACCACCGCAATGTTGCATCTTTATCTATCTTCTACCGCTATTTTCATGCTGACTGCTCTTCTGAACTTGCTAACTGCATGCCTCCGCCCCTCCCACGGCCTCGCTGCACAAGACTTTCTACTTCTTCTCATCCTTATTCTGTCCATCTACCTAATGCAAGAGTTAACCAGTATCTTCACTCTTTCATCCCTTACACTGGTAAACGCTGGAACTCTCTTCCTTTGTCTGTTTTTCCACCTGCCTATGACTTAAACTTTCAAAAGAGGAGTGTCAAGACACCTCTCATACTAAATTGAACTGCCCCCTTTGTCTATATTTCTTCTACTGTCTTCCTTACAGGGTCTGGCGACGAGCGGGACTTTTTTTTATACTTAAATATATGCAACTAACATATATTTATTCTTTTGTTTTTCGCAGTTATTATGTTCGACCATTATGATTGTTTTTTTAATCATCACATAAGTATAATTATCTTACTTCTATGAGGTGTGTGTGTGTGTGTGTGTAAGTGTGTGTGTGTGTGTGTGTGTGTGTGTGTGTGTGTGTGTGTGTGTGTGTGTGTGTGTGTGTGTGTGTGTGTGTGTGTGCGTGGCTGATCAGTGAACACTTCTTAACGAAACGAACCACAATGTCACCTGCCATACATACATACATACATACATACATACATACATACAAACACCTTCAGCCAGTCTGGTGTGTCAGTGAACGAGTGACTCAGACTGGCTAAGATAACCTTTTGAAAGTCGTAGTGAGTGTCATGTCATTGGCTAAGACGAATAAGAATATGGAATTAACCCAAGTTGTTATCTTCATTTTCACACACTATATATGTAACACTAAAATTTGGCTGTACAGAGTGTGGATTAATGTAAGAATAACGCTATTAAGACATCGTAGAAGGAAAATTATTCTTAACTGTAGAACTGTTTGCCAAATTCTGTTTTTTCTTTCCATCTCTCAATAAGAAACGAGGTGTCACTTTCAAAATCTAACCCGCGCTACTAACGGGCAGAGGCTGACCACCTAAAGCCTCCATTAAACCTACCGGCGCCACGGGTAAAGGATAAGAAAATATAAAATAAACTCCATGTGTCAATCAGTATCTTCACTCCTTCATTCCTTTCAATGGTAAACTATGCAACTCTCTGCCTAAGTTTGTTTTATTCCTACTACTGGGATGTGATGACGTGTGTGTGTGTGTGTGTGTGTGTGTGTGTGTGTGTGTGTGTGTGTGTGTGTGTGTGTGTGTGTGTGTGTGTCACCCTATCAAAGTCAAGGTATTAACATATATCTGAAGGTGTGAACTTGGGAAAAAAAATAACAAAAAACTGAATTAGGTAGAGAGTTCCAGAGTTTTATTTCTGAATTCGGTGAAAGAGTGAAGACAAAAACTAGTCAACGTTTGCATTAGAGGTTAATATAATAATACTAATAGAAGGTGAAAGAACAGACGAGTATTGTAGAGTTAACTAATGATTAGAGATGATAGCGCAAACACACTATAGCTAACTCTTGCATTAATTAATGAAACGAACAATAATGAAACTATTAATCTATGAATAGTCTGTAAGAAGATAAATATAAACACTGAACAAGTCACGAATTAACTACAAATAATGAAGAATTACAATATACACAATAACAACTAGAATATAACACTGTAAGCTCCCTATCCAACCACACTCATCCTTTTCCTAACTCTAAACGCGAACCCAAGATCTAGATAACCTTTTCAAATAAGTGATGTAGGTAGGTACACAAAACAGAAAACATTAATAGGATTGAAGATAAAACAACAAACGGAACTACAAGATAAAAGAAGAAAGAAGATACGATAAAGGGGAGGCCGTTGCAAAGACAATCTCCCTGACCACCAACTGAACCTTGCACGAACCCTGACCCGAGAGAATCCTTGAGAGAGTTCACGTGTACCAAGAATCAAGGAGGAGGAGGAGGAGGCGCCGAGGGGGTTGGTAAGTTGGTGATACGTTATCGTGTTCTCACCTACATTCCATCCACTATCTTGGATCTTGGCGCACAGGCAGAGTCCAGGTGGAAGTTTTCAGAAAAAGAGAGAGAGAGAGAGAGAGAGAGAGAGAGAGAGAGAGAGAGAGAGAGAGAGAGAGAGAGAGAGAGAGAGAGAGAGAGAGAGTTATCAATTCATCTCTACCCACAAACATTTCTTCAACCTTCTCAAACATCCTTTCTAGTGTTTCTCTCCCTACCTCTCCCTACCTCCACATCCTTCCTTCAGATTCCCTCACCTCACATCCTTCCTCCATATAAATACTCCTACTCCTACTACTACACTCCTTCCTGGTTACCTTAGCGACGAGAAAACAGCAAACGCAGACAGTTGAGTGCCATTCTACCAACAGGTGAAGGAGGTAAAGATAAGAAGTAATGAAGTGATAATTTGAGTTGTACAGTTTATTTGGTGTATTCATTTCGTCTTCTTGTTTTCTATACTAGCTAGTCGTTCCTGCATAGTACACGTGCTAGAGTAGTAGTAGTAGTAGTAGTAGTAGTAGTAGTAGTAGTAGTAGTAGTAGTAATAGTAACGAAAACAACAATAATAGCCTTCGAAGGAGTGGAAATTCTCCTTTAATTAAATGTGGGAAGACTACATATGTTATTTCACCTTCAGCTAATGATAAGGCTTGTCTCCTTGCCGGGTGCGTCTGATTGGTTACTGCAGTTCATGCTTGAAGGACATATAGTTGCATCATATGAATTATTTGTTACTACATTATTATTATTATTATTATTATTATTATTATTATTATTATTATTATTATTATTATTATTTGTTAGTTTCTTTCACTTTTTTCATCTTTTCTTTTCTTTTAATATTTGTTTGATCGTGTTCTCCTATTCGGATGTAGCTATCACTTTTTTTTTTTTTTACCATTATCATTTCGTTAATATCAATATCACTATCACTATCACTCATTATCATTATCACTGTCACTGCAGCTGTTTATCATCATCATCATCATCATCATCATTGCTTGAACAACTACATCAGTCAATTCGTATGTACGTACTAGGTTGTATTATGAAATTTACTCTATATTGCGTCTCACATCAACAGTAAATCACAAAAAAATAAGTGCAATTAAATAAAAAAAGACAAAATGCGTGAAGAAAATTCCTCATTCCTTCAGTCACACAATAAAGTCTTACACTGGGGATGGATAGAAGACTTCAGTGGATGGATGGATGGATGGATGGATGGATGGATGGATGGATGGATGGATGGGTGGCTGCATGGATGGATGGGTAGATGGATGACAGCTAACAATTGGGTTTTCCTGTTCTCAATCGAATTCATTTATCGAGAACAAACCCAACATAACCACAGCTATTGATTACTAGCTTTTTCCTGTGTACTTTCACCTCGTGATACAGCTGCCCCTTATCGAACTGATACACCCTCTGCCCCTGCTGCCACGTCAACCCTTCACTCACTCGCTCCTCACTGCCTCATACATAACAATATATTTTCCGTGTGTCTTACTACTTCATTCTCTCCATAGCGTCCTATAACATCATTTTCATAACACCATCTAGTTTTGTTTTATTCATCTATTTTGTCAATGTCTAGGTTGATGATTTGTTTTTCGTTTGAGTTTGATTTTTAATTTTTGTTCATTTCGTTTGTTGTTCTCGGTGTCCTTATCATCCATCACACAACAAACCCCAAACAATCACGTGAATCTAATCTATTGCTCGCTGTCTGTCACTCTTTCCTGCACTACCCCCCCCCTTTCCCCTCCCTTTCTTCAACGCCCTTACCCTCCCTCAAATGTCCCCGTGCAGGCATTATGAAGGGAGATACGAGTGTAATCTATCTCACTGTAAATCACTTTCCTGCACTGCTTCCCACTCTCCCTGCCTTGGCGTGGCGGCGGACTTGAAGTGTGTTGAGCGGCGTTACCTTCCCATAAGGGGCTGTCACACTAGCACTAGCACTGTGTGTGTGTGTGTGTGTGTGTGTGTGTGTGTGTGTGTGTGTGTGTGTGTGTGTGTGTGTGTGTGTGTGTGTGTGTGTAAAACAAAAGCAAAACACCTGATATTTCCTGTTTTGCCCATCGATCTACGTAATGCAATATGTTATCTCTTATCGTAATATTATATGAGTGGTGGTGGTGGTGGTGGTGGTGGTGGTTCGTGGTGGTGAGCACACACACACACACACACACACACACACACACACACACACACACACACACACACACACACACACACACGTCTATGCAAGTCACAGGAATGGTACAGGAAAGATATGTTTGCTTCTATTACTATTACTATTACTATTACTAACACCACATACTACATCACATTGCTGCTCTGACCTCACCTAAGGACAAGATAACTACCTTTCTATCATACGCACAACCTTCCCTCACGCTGTCTGATGTATTAAGAAGTGCAAGAAGAATGACATAGATTTGACTGTGTATATTTAAACTTCAAGAAAGCTTACTCACTTTTAAGACGTGAGATATAACTTTGAATGCGTGTAAATAGAATACTAATGATCAAAGAAGTTTTATTTTCATGCATGTAGGTTCTCTTACCTATAGAAATGTCAGAATATTATTAAGAAAGAAATAGCAATGCATAGAAGGATGATATGTGATTGAATATAATGAATGATATATCCCATCACAGAACGATTTGAATATCTTTGTTTGATAATGTTACACATTTGAAATGTAGCGAATCATAAGAATTCCTCAGGAAACTCCAAACAAATATTGATAAACTGTTGCAATATGTGTGGGGTTTCGTGCAGACAATTTTGATAGTAATAGTATTTCCGGAAAGTAGAACGAAGCAAAGAATGAAATCATGATAACATTTTGGTCTTCCCATAAAATATACTTCAGGTAACATTAATATATATTCAATTAATGAGAATCAATGCAATACAAATACAATTATTCCCCATTAATGTATAAATCTTGCAATACATCGATGAGGAAATAATCTTGTATTAATCTATATGTGTTGTGGTGTTTTTGGTAACTTTTCAAACACTTCAACGCAGGACACACGAATGGTGAAAAAAAAAACAGATAGAAAAAAAAAATATATATAAAAAAAAAAAAAAAAAAAAAAGTGTCATGACTTAGCATAGACTTCAAAACAAAAGACAAACACTAATTTAAAAAAAAAACATACATAGAACGAACACTTACCACGGTGTAGCAGCTTGTAGACATTCTTAACCTGTAATGCAGTAATGCAGTCAGCTACACGCGGAGATGAAAGTATGATTACATTCTACGGTAATTCTTAAGAACAACAATTCCAAATCGATTGTGACTATTATGTACTTTCTAGAAGCATAGATAGAGTACTTAAGTGTGTGTGAAGGTTTTAATGATCGCTCGTTGATATTAAGCTCACAATACAATGTTATGTTATGTTATGTTAGGGGGTCTAGGTTAGGTTTGGTTACGTTGGAATAGTGTCCTAGGAAGGTTCAGGGGGGGGCCCAGTCCCCCCTCTCCCCAACAAGCTTGGGGACATGTCGGGAAAGCTGGGTTTTTGGGTGGGGGAGGCCATAATAGACGACAAGATACGGTGATCCGAAAAAAAAGTCTAAGGACAAAAGCGGACATATTTGGGGAAAGTATGCGCCGGAAATCAACAAAATCACATCATAAAAACTTAACCTAACCTAACCTAGCATAACCTGACCTAACCTAGCATAACCTAGCCGGGGGGTTTGTGTCCCCCCTGGACCCCCCCCCAGGACACTATTCCAACGTAACCAAACCTAACCTAGATCCCCTAACATAACATAACCTAACATTGTATTGTGAGTTTAATATCAACGAGCGATCATTAAAACCTTCACACACACTTAAGTACTCTATCTATGCTTCTAGAAAGTACATAATATTCACAATAACTTTACTGTATATGTAGACAAGTTTCCTATGTCCTCTTCCTCCAAACAAGAGCCACAAGATATAAACTCACTCACTCACTCGTCTCAACCTGCTTTTCCTCTTCTTCTTGTGGTTTGTTTTGTTTACATCGGTTTGTAGATATTGTTGTATGTTATCTATGTGTTATTATTAGTGTTTGTTATTCTTAATGTTGTTGATTAATTTGAAGTGTTTTTGTGATAAATGCTTTTTAGATTATTGTTGTATTCATTATTTTATGTATTTGTTTATTTTCTTATCGTCTTTTCGTACGCTTTTTTGACATTGTCGTACGTTGGAAATGTTTATTATTATCATTATTATTATTATTGTTATTATTATTATTATTATTATTATTATTCAAAAGCGTATCCCTGCTTACTTTCACCCCTGGCTACACTGTTAGGAAGGTTAGGAAGGGTGGCAGAGACAGTTTCCTCCCGTGTCTTCATCTCTACTGTCTCTATAAGGTTAGAACAGGGAAAGTTAACAAGCCAATTACTGAAGACTATTAGAGTTGATTATTCTTACGACTCTCGACTGACCACTTACTGTCTTGTTATTTCAGTCGAGTGTTAAAAGAGGAGAGAAAAGGATGATTGGAGATACTGATTGTGAGTTAAAGTTTGTGATTGTGTTTGTCGAGGAAGGAAATCAAAGAGATGAGTGTGATAAGATGTTTGATATGGAAATAGTATGAGACGAGATAATGAGGATTTGAATCTATTCTGAAAATAAGAAGTTAGGTAACGACACACACACACACACAAACACATGTATAATCACACACCGATTATTGAAAGTTATGTATATTTAAAATCTACATTATAGGGCAGTTCTATACAAGAAATATGATACATATAGCCGCTACGGAAAAAAAATAACGAAAGATTATGGGAAATGAATGTCAATGACTCAAATTTTTTTCATAATTATTCATTTTCACCATTCATCAGCAGCCTTCACTCTAACCCTCCCCCTCCCCCCCCCCTCACGGCATGTATGTGTGTGTGTGTGTGTGTGTAGAAGTGTGGTGGTAATGGTACTAGTGCGAGTGAGGTTTTAGGGGACACACACACACACACACACACACACACACACATCTTATATAATATCAAAAATGCTTCCAACGTACATGAGAACTTCAGAATTGTAATTATTTTGAAGTTGTTGAAGCAAATTTTGTAAAGAATATAAATTGACGGTAAGAAAAAAAGTTGACAGTCAGAAAAAAATTGAGTCAGAAAAAAGTTGACAGTCAGAAAAAAAAAAAAGAAGAGTAAAGCAAGTCATAATGAATTTGATTGTCCTCATCGTGTGTGTGTGTGTGTGTGTGTGTGTGTGTGTGTGTGTGTGTGTGTGTGTGTGTGTGAATAAACAAGTTCAATACATCTGTTTTTTCTTTCATAATTAATTAGTTACATCATATTTTTTTTTTGTGTGTGTGATATAATATTAAAAAAAAAAAAAAAAAAAAAAAAAAAAAAAAAATCGTAGACCTGTATCTTTTCTCATTTCGTTTCGTTAGTATCCAGTTGTCATAATTCTTCATTCCTCTTCCTCTTCTTTCTTCATCTATTTACTAATTCTTTCTCTTCTTCTTCTTTCATTCCTTCCATTTTGTTGTTGTTGTTGTTGTTGTTGTTGTTGTTGTTGTTGGCGGTGGTGGTGGTGGTGGTGGTGGTGGTGGTGATAGAGTTGTGTTTGCACTAACACTTATGGTAATGATAGAAGTAGTAGTAGTAGTGGTAGTGGTAGTGGTAGTGGTAGTGGTAGTGGTAGTGGTAGTAGTAGTAGTAGTAGTAGTAGTAGTAGTAGTAGTAGTAGTAGTAGTAGTAGTAGTAGTAGTAGTAGTAGTAATAGTAGTAGTAGTAGTAGTAGTAGTAGTAGTAGTAGTTATAATTTGCACGAGAAAAATAAAAGAAAGGAAGAAGAAGAAGAAGAAGAAGAAGAAGAAGAAGAAGAAGAAGAAAAAGAAGAAGAAGAAGAAGAGGAAAAATAAATGAAATAATTGTATTCATTAGTGTTCTGGTTTTTCTGCAACACACACACACACACACACACACACACACACACACACACACACACACACACACACACACACACACACACACACACACAGCCAATATAATACTACTTTATCATTTACTTTACTTTCTGTACAAAAGTAAGACCCGTTTTTCGTAAAGATAGGTCCTCTCTCTCTCTCTCTCTCTCTCTCTCTCTCTCTCTCTCTCTCTCTCTCTCTCTCTCTCTCTCTGGTAGTCCCTTTTCTCCTTACTTTCTCTTTCTTTATTTTTTTTTCATTTTCTCCTTCACTTTCTTTCTCTTATTTCGTTCTAATTCCTCATTTTCTTTCATGTTCATTTTGTTTTTCTTTGCTTCGTGTAGCGTCGTGTTTCTGGTGGTAAGATCATCATCATCATCATCATCAGGGGGTTGAGGGGCCGTCATAGTGAATGGTGATGCTGTTCAAACACCCACAACACCACCATCACTATTTACAACACAATTGTCAACTTATTTCCCTTCCTTTGAATTGCCACACCGTCTGCAACACCATCAACACTTTCCATCTCCATTTAGCAACACCATCAAGTTTCCTGTCAACACCACCCGTTATGTAGTTGAGAAACTGATCTTAAGTCCACTTCGCAAATATTATTTTCTTACATATAGCACCCAAACCTCACCCAAAGACTATTGCAACACCACTACAGCTTTGCAACACCATCCAACATCCCTCCCTCTCACCATCTCAATCTCAACATCACCAAAACTTGATATATTGCCTGAAAACATCCACCACGTACATCTCATATCTTCAATTGCTATTTTCAACACCACCACCAACCTTTTTCAACACCATAACAGGCTTTACCACACCACCACACAACACAAACACCACCACCAATCTTTCTCAACACCAAAACAGACCTTACCACACCACCACACACCACAAACACCACCACCAACCTTTCTCAACACCAAAACAGACCTTACCACACCACCACACACCACAAACCTTTCTCAACACCAAAACAAGCCTTACCACACCACCACACACCACAAACACTACCATAACCCTCTCTCAACACCCCACGACAATCTCTACACCACCACCACCACAACAACAACACCACGACCCTCTCTCACCACCCCTACAGCATCACCACAGACCTCTGCAACACCACTACGCTTACTACAACACCACCTCCATCCTGTTGTGTCTTCTCATGATTCGAATCTGACCCGGCGCAACTTCTGCCAACCCTGCTGTTTTGAAGGTGAAGAGGACTGAATGTTGGCCGAAGTTAGCATCGAACCTGAAGGGAAAATAGAAGAGAAGAAGAAAAGTTAGTTATGTGAGGTTTTTAAAAAGTTATGTCAGGTTTTTAAAGTTATGTCAGGTTTTTAAGAGTTATGTGAGATATTTATAGAGTTATGTGAGGTATTTAAGAGTTATGTGTGGTTTTTTAAGAGTTATGTATGGTTTTTTAAGAGTTAAGTGAGATTAGAAAGAGTTATGTGAGATTATGAAAGAAAGTAAAGAGTTATGATTCTGTAGTTATAGTTGAAATAATATTCACGTTATATGGGAATTCAATTATAAAGAAAAAACACACAAAACGCACATATACAAATATACACACACACACACACACACACACACACACACACACACACACACGCACACACACTTACTCCGTGGTAATATTGACATCAGGAGGTTTTCCAGCTGCATTTTGCACCACCAGAAACAATTTAGTCACGACCTCAATCACGTGACCTGTCTGCAGCACCAAGTCGCCTTTTCGCTTGACCTCGTCTGACCCAAAGAGGCAGCCGGGGTTGAGATTCTGGGAGCCCGTGAGGTCAGCCGTGGGAGAAGGAGGTTTGACGTGTAGAACTGCTATGTCGTCTGGGGGTGAAGGAAACGTGATGGGATGGTGAAAGGGAAGGGGTGGAAAGGGATGAGAAGGGAAGGGAGGGGTAGGGTAGTGAGAGGAGAGGAAGGGAAGGGAAGGGATAGGTAGGGAATGGAATGGAATGGAAGGAAAGGTTTGGTTTGGTTAGGTCAGGTTTGGTTTGGTTTGGTTTGGTTTGGTTAGATACAAGGATGGGTAACAAGTCGTAACATTACCACTACCAACTACAGCGTCACTCATTGGCTTATCTAACTTCACAGACTCGCGGACAAAGAAGGACAGTCAGGAGATAAGGAGAGATGGTTCTTGCATCAGTAGAGTTGGCTGATAAGAATCTATGTCAAGGTTTTACTTATGCTTGTGTTGTTTGTATCCTTTTATGATGGAAAGTCTTCAATATTAAACTGAGTTGTATATTTTTCTCTTTGTTTTGACGTATATGTATTGTCGTTTCTATTTTGTCTAAGTTTTTAATGCAAGAGTTAAGTGGTATTTTCATTTTTGTCATTTGTAGTAATGCAGGAAATTCCTTATTCTGTGTCCTACCTAATTCCTCAATTTTATCTCTTTTTTTTCATTCTTATTTTTTCTAATGCAAGAGTTAACTGGTACGTTTATTTTTTGTCATTTGTAGTAATGGAGGAAATTCATTATTCTGTGTCTTAATTCCGCAGTTTTATCTTCTTTTTATAATTCAAATGCATTTATATTCTCGTTGCGTCCAGCTTTCTAATACAAAAGTTAACCGTTACCTCCATTCTCTCGTGCACTGTGTAGAGTAAATCCATAATCATATACCTTAATTCTTGTCTTATATCTTCTTTTTATAATTTGGATTCATTTCATTATCATTTTCGTTTTTTCCATCATTCTCTCATTCTTACTTGACCCGTTTTGCAGTGTGTGAAGCTATGATTCCTATGATTTTTAACGCAGTCTTAGTGGGTTGGCGTACAGTGCTAACCTTTCTCCTATCTTAGCAGGCGTTTCTTTATCCTTTTCAATATCTTTTTCTTACATTGCTCCATGTCTTACTTCTGTTAGAAAAAGATAATTTGTATCCTAGTATCTTTGTATTTGTATATATTAAAAATTTTGTTTGTTTTATTTATTTTGAATTAAAGGGAAGATTCTTTTTTCTATACAAGCAATGTGATTCAGTATCTATTGGTTAATGAAGTAGTAGTAGTAGTAGTAGTAGTAGTAGTAGTAGTAGCAGCATAGTAGTAGTAGTAATAGTAGTAGTTGTTGTTATGTTAGTGGTAGAAGTCACAATACTACTACTACTATTACTACTACTACTACTACTACTACTACTATAACTACATTACTAATAATAACACTACTACAATGACTACTAATACACCAAACATTTAACTCTCTATGTACAATATCTAAAAGTCCTGCAGCATCACCGAACCTTATAGTCATTGTCTAGTATTGTTGTTGTTGTTGTTGTGATGAGAAGCAACAAGTGTGGTGTGTGTGCATGTGTGTGTGTGTGTGTGTGTGTGTGTGCGCGCATCTGGTTACAGCTCATGCTATCTCTTATTAACTGAACTCATAACACCAAAACATATCTCCACTAATAATACAAGCTTCTCAAACTACATTATAACCTTGAATATGTATCCATTTCACATCTATCTGTGTGTAGAAGTAAGTAAGTAAACACACCCTTATGTATATTAGTACCAAGATGTATTATAGTCTCTGTATACTCACTTTCCTTACGTTACCTATCACCTTCGGACGAAATAAAATCATCAATATCATTATTATCACTTACCCAGATAAGGAGAGAGAGATATCCTTTGTATCTCGAAGGCAGGGATCCTATACTTGACTTGCAGCGTCCTTTGGTCCAAGATGAGTAAGGAGTTCGTAGAGAGAGCCAGTAGGATTGGAACAAACTGAGGAAGGAAGGACGAGATGATGGTGTGAAAAAGCGTATGGACTGAACGGTGGTGTAAGGTATTTAGGTGTGTAGATGGAGAGTCAGGAGGAGGAGGAGGAGGAGGAGGAGGAGGAAGAGAAAGAGAAGAAGGAGGAGGAGGAGGAGGAGGAAGAGGTAGCTTATAATTTCCATCTCACCCTCTCCTCTGAATCATACCGTCTCCATCCCATCCTATCTTATCTCTCACACACCTATCTTCATTCCTTTCCCTTACAACTTCCATAACTCTTCTTTTAAACCTTCCTATTCTCTTCCCCTGGCTTATGTAATGGTGTTTATCGCAGTAATGAGAATATAGATAAGCTTGGCTCACCATATTCCCCTTAAAATGGAATATATATCAATAACGAGAGTAATTAGGAAGAACATAATTGGGTTGTGTATGTTATTTTTTTTTATGAATTATGTTCGTATATTTGGTTGTTATAGATGAAAAAAAAAAGTTTAAGTTACATATTTATTACAATGTTTATTAACGTTATCATATTATATATTTTTCTAGTAATATATTAAGTTTTCCAAAATAATGTTTGAATTGAACTTATATTTGACAGAAAGGGTGAGAGAATGAACTGGAAGGACACACACACACACACACACACACACACACACACACACTGCTAACGTCCACCCAAATGTAGTTCCTCGGACGATAAGGAGATAAAATTAGATAAGAAAAGGAGAGATAAGAAGGAACCAGGAAAATTATCACATGAGAGAGAGAGAGAGAGAGAGAGAGAGAGAGAGAGAGAGAGAGAGAGAGAGAGAGAGAGAGAGAGAGAGAGAGAGAGAGAGAGAGAGAGACTATAAATGTGATTCTACTCGTCTGAGATGTTCAAAATTGTCTTTCTTAAAATTAGCGCTGGAGTCTTATTTTTGAAGTTTATTAATCATTGTATTGATATTAACTCATACATTTATTTATACTCACAATAACTAAGATAATCACTAACTATAACGTGTTCCTAACTGACTATAACAACGAGAATAAACCAACCATTTTAATTTCACTCGTTGACTCTGATCATAATTTGCTTCTAATATTATCTTCTAAGAACTGACTGAGCGCGTTAAACTCGACCAATCTACCGAGTTAAGATTACAATGATTATATTTTCTCAGTAATTAGTGACTCATTGTTTTGAAGTGTTGAATTGTTGCAACATTGACGCCTGATATTATACTTTGGGTTTTACCGTGAAGGAAATATTAACTTATTGACGGAAATATTAACTTATTATATTATCTGAGAGAGAGAGAGAGAGAGAGAGAGAGAGAGAGAGAGAGAGAGAGAGAGAGAGAGAGAGAGAGAGAGAGAGAGAGAGAGAGAGAGAGAGAGAGAGAGAGAGTACAGGGGCCTTATCTGCCCATGTATGGAGTATGGCTCTCATGTCTGGGGGGGCTCAACTCATACAGCTCTTTTAAACAGGGTGGAGTCTAAAGCTTTTCGCCTAATCAACTCTCCTCCTCTAACTGACTTTTTTTTATTCTTTAAGTCACCACCGCAATGTTGCATCTTTATCTATCTTCTACCGCTATTTTCATGCTGACTGCTCTTCTGAACTTGCTAACTGCATGCCTTCCCCCCTCCCGCGGCCTCACTGCACAAGACTTTCTACTTCTTCTCATCCTTATTCTGTCCATCTACCTAATGCAAGAGTTAACGTATCTTCACTCTTTCATCCTTATTCTGTCCATCTACCTAATGCAAGAGTTAACCAGTATCTTCACTCTTTCATCCCTTACTACACTGGTAAACTCTGGAACTCTCTTCCTTGTCTGTTTTTCCCACCTGCCTATGACTTCAACTAATTCAAAAGAGGAGTGTCAACACACCTCTCATACTAATATTGAACTGACCCCCTCATGTCTATATTTCTCCTACTGTTCTCTTTAACAGGGTCTGGCGACTGAGCGGGTGATTTTTTTTTATACTTATTTTTGTTTTCCCTTAGCCAATACCATTTTAATGGTATATATATGTAAAAATAAATAATCTATCCAATTCCTTCACATTAAGCAGCTAGTTCAATAGATAACTCGATATAGACCAACACTTTTTACTGGTACAATACTATTCATCTTATCTTTTTCCTCCTGCTCCTCCTCCTCCTGCTCCTCCTCCTCGCTCCTGCTCCTGCTCTTGGTTCTGCTTACCTTCCCTGCTGAACGTGTAATCTTGTTCACGATGTCTGCAAACACTACG
>JAXIVD010000217.1:142782-214646 GCA_036785275.1 Cancer borealis | reverse complement strand
GGTCTTGCATCCCTGATCAGTCTCTGCTGCATCATCCAACCAGAAGGTCTTGAGGAGTACAGGACAAACAACGAAGTGGTTGGCTAATGTTAGATGCAGCACAAAACCACCATGGAAAATATCTAACAAAACTCATAGAGACGAGGACCAAGACAATGTGCAAGGAGACGTTTAAAGGCCTGGACAGATTGTGCTGAAACCACTTCTTCAGGGAGAGAATTCCAGAGATCAATGACTCTTACTGAGAAGAAGCGCGATCTAACTTCGGTTGAATGACAGGGCATAAATATGTTTTTACTATGACCTTTTGTACGACCATGAGTCACTCTCTCAAACATATCACATAAACGAGGACACAGTCCGGTCATGATCTTCCAAACTAAGATCAAATCAGCACCAAGTAATCTGCCTTTGATGGAAAATAAATTCAATGTGGACAGCCTAACTGAGTAAGGAAAGCCCGCATAACCAACCATTTTCTTTGTCCATCTTCTCTGAACTGATTCCAGCTTACGCAAATCCCCCACATAACCAGTATTCCACAACACACTACCAAACTCAATAATAGGACGGATGTGAGTAATGAAAACCTGAAGCATAAACTCCGGAGACCTGCAGACAGTACCTCTAAGGATAGAATTATCAACTCCATTACCCTTACCACATACTTCATTGATATGCAGGTGGAATTTTAAGGAGGAGTCGACTAAGATGCCGAGGTCCCTAAAAGACTGTTTGTTGGGAATGGCGTTATCACCTATGAAATAACCATAGACAGGATCTACACTGGGTCTAGAGAAGTGGATACGGGCACACTTATTGACAGAGAAGGAGAGGCCCCGGGACTCACTTCTTCGGTGCAACACACTGACATCATTTTGTAAAAAAAAACTTTCACCAGAGCCACTAGATTTGTCAGAAGGTAAAGCAAGATATAATTTCAAATCATCTGCAAACAACACAAATTTACTGGTAAGGCCAGATGTTACATGGTTAATATAAATTAAGACAAGTAAAGGACCGATAACAGAGCCCTGAGGTACACCACTAGAGACGCTGACACTGTGACTGGAGGAGTTATGCACAACTACTTTCATGGTACCAGCACACAGAAAGTCACTCAACCAACCAAGCACAGGATTGGAGATGCCAATAGAAGATAATTTTGTCAACAGGACTCTATGATTCACTAGGTCAAATGCTTTTCTATAGTCAAAATAAAGTACATCCACTGCCCAGCCACAGTCTACATTTTGACTTACATACTCATAAGCTAAGAGTAGTTGATCTGAGACAGACAGACCTGCACCAAAACCAAATTGAAAAGGAGATAGCAAATTGTGACCACCAAGATATTCATAAAGTTGAGATGCAATTATTCTCTCAAGAGTTTTGGATCAAATTGAGGTCAAACTGATGGGCCGGTAGTTAGTTAGTCAGATTTGAATGAATACCACCTTTGAATAGCGGCATAACATTGGCTGTCTTCCAAATAGAGGGAGCCTTCATAGAAGTAATACTATTCTTAAATACGAGAAACAAAGGGTAACACAAGACTGTAGCACACTTCCTAAACACAATGCTAGTGGAACACCATCTGGTCCACTACTGGGTGAAAGGTTTCATTTGTTCAAAGTTTTCAAGATGTCATTGACAGTGAATTCTTGGAATACAAACTGATTGCCAGAGACTTGATGAGGCTGGGGATGAGGTAGAGACAAACACAGAGGAGAAGCTATCAGCCAGACAATCAGACATTGCTTTACAATCATCAATCCATGACCCATCAACTAAGAGTGGACCCACAGTGGGACGCTCTACTTTCTTATGTCGCAAATATCCATGAAGGCGCTTGGGGTCACCACTTGAGACAAGAGAACATTCATAATTTGACACTGCAAGGTTAATATTATTTTTGTACTGTAAGTTAAGTTCCTTAAAAAGAAGCCAGCTCTGTAATGTGAGTAGAGAATTCCGACCATGTAAAGTTCTTAGATGTTTAAAATTTCTCCAAGCAGCTTTCTTCCTATTTAGCAAGTCATTAGAGAGATTTTTAGCCCAGGGAATTTTTTGTGAGAATTTCAATTTCAAGGGAACAAATGTGTTGAATGCATTTGATAAAATCCGAGTAAATTTGGAATAACACTGATCAATATCACAATCATGAAATTCTATGTCCCAATCGATGCTCGACAGGTAACTTGACAGATTATGGTAATTACAACGAAACCAATCAAAACGTCTGTCACAGCCATTGGATGATATTAAGGAGGAGGAGAAAGAATACTTCAATAAAATTCCTACATGACCACAGCCAGGTAGGGGTTCAGTACCACTTACTTAGGATATCCTATCATATTCAGAGGTGAAAACTAAATCTAAGATGTTTCCAGAAGAGATGAAGGTTGGAAATGTTACCCACTGAGTAAGTCCCAAGGAAACAAACATATCTAAAAATAACTGACTGAGAGAAGAAGTGGCCACAGGAACTAAATCACACCAACCAATAGAGGACAAGTTGAAGTCAAACATTAAAACCACATCCTTGTCATAGCAAAAAGACTGAACAAATGTCAATAACTCTATATTTTCTACTTGGGAATTACTCGGAGGTCTGTAAACAACAATAACGTAAATATTGAAGTCAGTTAGAAAGATAGCCAAGGTATTGGGGTGAGCTTTAGACACCTGACCAACTTTAAGTGAAGTACTTAAGTACAGACCAACACCGTGCTTAGCAAGACCAGAAGGTGAATCATTTCTGAAAAAATTAAAACCTGGAATATTTACAACCGAAGACTGAACTCTATGTGAAAGCCACGTTTCACATACACCAACAACCCAAACCCCATTAACAACACACAAATTCTGAAGTAAATTCACCTTATTCACCAAACTATTTACATTAACTAACAAAAATACAATAAATGTAACAAGCATCTTAGTATCAAAAGTTACACTCCCAACTGGAGGTTGGCACTCCGCTCTCTGACCGACCCCCCCCCGGTGTACAGTCGGAAGGGGGCAGGGAAAGACGAGAGGTATCCGCAGCAGCAGCAGCAACAATGGACGAGGTGGATATGATGGCAACAGGAGAACCACTCCCCACCAGGTCATGGTTCATAACTCCAGCACCTGATATCACCGCAGAAGCTGATACTGGCAAAGTATTACCAGCACCCCCAAGAACACCACTGGCCTGGGACGCACCACCACTGCCACCACCACCACCCGCTCTTTTAGCCTTAAGCACTGTTCTCTGATTGAAGGTCAGGTCTCTTGTAATAAAGACTGATGAAAAACGGGATCCGGCTAGTTTCTTGCACTGAGAGAGCAACTCTAGTCTAGGCTGTTGATTTAGAATTTTGGCACGAATCAGGTTTTGTTTAATCGGTACAATGTCAGTGATGACAATAGCATCTATATGGGGACAGAGAAGAGAGAGAGAGAGAGAGAGAGAGAGATAATATACATGCATCTATGTATATTTTCATTGATTCACTAACTTACTAACATAAAAATTAATAAATAAATTAAAAAATAACCATAAAAACAGAATAATAACAATAATAATAATACTAATTCCACGTTATTCCGGTTAGGTCTATTAAACCGTTATTTCTCCCTTAATTACCGTTAATGACCCCTTCTTACGTACTGTAATGGCTGCCTGATGATTATAATTACCTCGCCTCACCTCCTCACGCCGCCAATCAGCGTTAATTAAGAGTAATTAACGAAAATAACAATGTTTGGGAATATTTCAGCAGCCGACCAAAACAGATGACGAGAGACTGCTGGGTTAAAACTAATTTTTTCAGAACATAAAATTTAACTAAAACACGAACATATTAACAAAACTGAACTCAATGACAAACCATTTTTTTTTTTTTCATATATAATCACCCAAAAAAATATAGAAATAAACCTTTAATAAGAAAGTAAACAAAAAATTGACATTTAATTCCTGAGAAATTTTCGTCAAAATAAGAAGTAGTAATAATTAATTAACTAACTAACTAACTTTTATAGACACACACACACACACACACACACACACACACACACACACACACACACACACACACACACACACACACACACTCTCTTTTCAGTAATGAAAATCTACGCACATACATACATACATACACATACACATATATATGCATACAAACATACATACATGCATCGATTTAGGTTAGGTCATCTCTATGTATTTTCCTGCTATGAGACCAGCATCAGGCAGTCAAGTTCAATAATGGTTATTTCCTTCATGTTATTATGTAATCAAGGCTGAAATACAGTGTGATATTACAGTAATGATGAAAATAAGTCCAGATTCGTGTTCATCGTGACCCAAAACATCATGGGAACAATTTTCATGAGAATCTGAGATGGCAAAATTTTCGTGAAATTTCCAAGGTGTCGTAGTCAGCCTTGAATTTTTTTCACGAAATTACGTTTTTTTTAATAACTCGAAAAGTATGAAGTTTACGTAATAATAGTATAGAATAGTAAAGATAGAACTTGAGACGTCCGTTCTTATGAGCTTTACAGAAATTAAATCGGACTATTGGTTATTGAAACAATGACACATTTGTGTTTTTCACAAAACTTACACAAAACATTATTTTTTTCTTAAACAGTTCAATATATTTTAAATCTGATAAGATATTTAGATAGAGCTCATCAAGCTTAACAAGTTTGTATCTATACATTTTCACTGTAGGAGTAATATTTTCATAGTAAAATGACAAAGAATATTTCGACCTCAATTCTGGAAGCAAATTTTGGTCCCAAACTGAACAATGCATTTCCGTGACAGTAATGATAAAACTGAGTCCAGATTCCTCATCAACAACAAAAACAACAAACAAACATACTTATATCGCACGCACGCACACACGCACGCACGCACGCACGCACACACGCACGCACGCACGCACACGCACACACGCACGCACACACACGCACGCACACATGCACGCACGCACACACGCATGCACACACGCACACACACACGCACGCAAACACGCACGCACACATCCTACAACACACATCCATCCACACATTGTCGGCACACACGGTCTATTTCAGCTTTACTTAACACCACATTGAACACCACTCTCAAGTAACACTAACACACACAGTGGCGGTGCTGGGCAGGCGGTAGACACAGCCGCGTAGGGCAAGGTTGTGACAAGGGCTTCCTGTGAGCTTAGACGCCATTGTCATGATGTTTAATGATTTTTCGAAGTTTTTTGATGCCATCTATCTAATGGTATGCTTGAAAGTGGTCTACGAGGGGTTTTATTTTTTTGTTTTGGGGGGTAACTTAACTAAATCTATTTTTTTTTTTTTTTTTATTAAGCCTTGCACACCACTTTTAAGCATATACATAGATAGATATCATCAAGAAACTTCGAAAAAACATATAATTTCATGGATATAATCATTTATAAACTCACAGGAGGCAAAATAAGTTCCTGGAAATCGTCTCTTCGTCAGTTTTAAGCCTATTTCTCGCTTAATACCAATTTATTCTCTGTCAAATCTGTTTGAAAAGTTGCGTATAGTTAGGTTGTACATGTTTCAATTCATTAAATCAAAGTTCAAAGCGTAATACAAGACATATTCGTAAAACAAAATTTTCAGTTAAAGTTTTGAGGAGAGGGAGGGAAGGAGGGGTGACGGGGAGGAGTGGCTATAGTGGGGGGGGTGAGAGGGGGGTAGGGGGGTTAGAGGGGGGATGGGGGGTATTAATGGGGGGTTAGGTGGGGGAAGCACTTTTTGTTGTCATCTTTCGTCAGAAATTTATCTTTTGTCATTAATTTCTCATGAATGATTCTTATTTTAGATAATCTTTACGAGTAGTTATATGTGTAATTATTTATGATATTGCCTTTAATTTAAATTTAATTACGTGAATTGTCTTTATTTCTCAAGTATATAATTTATCTGAATTGGCTGCGTTTTATATTTGTTTAATATCTTAACCGTCTATTATCGAATCACAAAATGCATCTCTTTGAGTCAATAATTGTAAAAATAGTGAAGACATATCAATACATTAAAACTTTAAGACAATATACAGACTATGATTATCTCCATTTATATAGCACAGTGTTTATAATGTCTTATATAAGATATTGTGAACAGTCATAAGTGAAACTACAAAATTTCTATACGTTAGTTTTAAACTTCATAACACTTTGTTTCGCTCAATAAGGAAAAGATTCCTTTTTTAATCGTAATATACAACTTTTTACTATTAAAAGTCATTGTATTATATTTAATAAACTTATATAAATTAGTGCAAGATAATTCACACATCAAAAACATTGTTAATTGTAATTATATTGATGTTTATTTTGCATCTGATCAGGGGTTGTGAGAATGATATAGACAGATCCATTACCAGTAGTATGCATTCACTTTTGCAACATACACATGGTGTTAGACTTGGACGTGGGTTGGGAGGTTTTATAGAACATATATAAAAAAATAAATAAAAAGTATCAAATATATCTATATGACTTTCCCTTAAGATGCATAGACATTCTTTATGAAAAAATGAAATATTTAGTTCCGTTTTATATATGAATAGACAAGCAAATTAAATCATGAACTCAAAAATTATCATGACTAAATATTGAGTCTATTATATAACTCGTACACACAAATATGGTGTCTGTCGTCTCTTATGTATTAAATATATAGCCCAGGTACAGTCAACACATATATACATAATATACACAGTACATTAAATAAGCGTAAAACAGGGTTAGAGTTATACATATACACTAACGGTTTCTGGGAACACCTCCTAACCCTTCCATCGCGCTGAATGTTGTAAATCTATTGAACAAAAAATGTAGCAGTTTGTGTGATGTAGATAAACCCTTTATATATCCTTCTTCCTTTTCTTAACACTATGATTAAGGAATGAACTATTGATATAATATACGGGGAATATAATAAGGCAGGTAGAATAGTTTTACATGTAGTACGTAGCTTTATCCTGTAGTTTATATTTATAAATATGTTCCAATCTTGGAGGAAGTATAAGGGGAGAGGCCCCGTCCCATACCGCTCTACAGTGGGAAGTGAAGCCGAGTGGGCGGAGCCTATCTGGTGGGCGGAGTATACAATTCAACCCAAAACATTGGGAAAGTTTAAGGGAGAGTCGTGCGTTAAAGTTTTCATTTTTGTCTTGATTCCTCAATATATCATGTGATTAGTAATTATTAATTTGTTTGAACGGATACAGCATGAAATGAACTTACAGGATTGAGTGAAAAAACTGACAAAATTGTCTTCCTTTATTCTTTACACTATGAAAAGTAAATATATACTCACGCCTCCTCCGCAAGGGTTATCAGTAAATCTTGCTCGTTTATCATCTATACTGAGCATCTACTAAACTTATCATCTCTGAAACTGACTTATATATCCTTCCATGTAGAGCTTCTATGATATACTATATATAAAAAAAGAAAAAAAGTACACAGTAGTCTTGAGCAAAGAAAAAACCTGCCTATGCGGATGTCGGTAGATCGCCAATTATTCATGTTATCTTCTAATCATATAGTATATATTATATATATATATATATATATATATATATATATATATATATATATATTATATATATATATATATATATATATATATATATATATATATATATATATATTATATATATATATGTGATGCTTCCAATTTAATTTCAAATAGGCCTACTGAATGTACCTTTTTTTTTGTTATGTTTAGTCTGCCCTTAGATCTTGTATTCCCAAGGGGATACTGCATTATATAAATGTTTTTACTCACATCATTCATACTTTTATGCTATATGTTTATATTAAGGTTTATATTAGAATTGTTTTTCCAAACTTTCAAATCCTATGCAGTCAACCCCTCCCACCAGACAGTTTTCTATGGAAAGAAATTAATATCATAATCTAATCACTATTAATAGTCATTAACTTGTCAAAATGCTCTCCATAGTCTAATATAATTAACCTACTTAGTTATCTTCCCACAAAACTTTGTTAAGGATGACGTAATATTGCATCATGTGAGGCGATTATGCCTCGAGGCCCGGGACGTGCTAAAAGTCACGTAGACAAAAATGTTCCCTTATATAGTAATCCAGAGATCAGATTCAATAGATATCTAAATGTCACTTATTTAGCGTAAAAATTAATTTCCTATAAACTAATAACTATTTCACGTCTCAATAATCAATTAATAATAAGATCAAAGGAGGAATATCCTCGAAACCCCCCCCTTCCCCCTTCTCATCTCCCGCCTTTTTCCCAGAGAGCATGATTCGTGGCTCACCCTCCATTGTGTTCGCAGGGAAAGAATGCCTCCACGACAGTTACACCAATTTCTCATTTACTTTCTTTTGTTTTTGTAGTTAAATGAACGGCTAGAAAGCCACTGCCAAATTTCCAAGTTAAGCTTTAGGAAACTATGTGTCACGTAAGACGGTCTGATAGACCCAGCCCATGTATCCAGGAATAGGAATCGCGTATTCCTACTTAGTGAGGAAGAGTTATACTATGTATGCATAAACAGAAACATTGAGATCATCTTACTTTCGGAAATCCCCTGAGAAAAGGTTCTTTAACTGTTCTCAGGCCCAGTTACAAAATTATAACATTTTTAAGGTGATATTTTTCAGGGAAGGGAGTCAAGGGTATAATGTATACTGTGTGAAGAGCTTGGTATCTCGAGGTGAGATATGTATTGCCAACTCTGTATTTATTTTCTTTTTGAGGAAGGTGAAGTTTTTTCTGCCATGAGCCATTAAGTTGTCTGATACTATAACTAAGCCGTGTTTCTAAGACTCAATGATCAGCCTGTGATATTCAAAGTATACATTAAATAAATAACTCAAGTAAAATCTGAGAAAGTGATTCTGTGTTAATACTAACCTCCGTTTGGTGTGGTAAGGTTAATAGGGAGGTGCTCAACACTCTTGAAAAAAAAAGGATATGAAACAAATCCACGCATCCATGTGTCTTATTGAAACTCAGTCCACTCTACCAAATAACTAAATTGTTAAATCAGTTCCCCCTTTCTTTTCATTGGTCGCCTATATTTCCCTGGTAGTAATTATTTTCTCTTTCGAATATTTTAACTTCCCTTTAGGAAGAAATTAAATTCCCTGAGAATCCCCTAATTCTCATTAAACCTTTGGGGGTGGTGGCAGCTTTCTTTCCTTAATATCCAGGGAAATATCCAACATCAGGGACCATTAATTAATATAATTAATCAAAGTAAATATATTTTTAATTGCCATGAGAGTTCCCCATTCGAAGTTAATTTAATGACAAGGCACCACACTGGTGGTCCTTCAGCAGTGAAGTGAAAGTAAAACAAATTAATTAAATAAAGAATAGAATAACAGAACAACAATTAACAAAATAAATAAATATAAAAATAACGCCCCCGTCCCCCCCCCCGGGCACCACACTGGTGGCTTAAGCGGTGGGATTCAAAGTGTTTTGAGCACTACCTAACAATTACCACAGCAAGTGAGGATGAAAAAGTTTCTTGTCATGCAATAATCAAGTAAGAGGAATGATAAATGAAGTAGTTGTACTCAGGGCCCTACGGGACACATGATTTGTTCTTTTGCTAAGGTATAGCTCTGGGTTAGGTTAAGTTAGTCTGGATTAAGTTAGTAAATAAGTTAGCCTGGATTAAGGTACCCTAACGATTATCCCGCTATAGTTTGGATAACTCGGGAAACGTTAGATGTAAAGGAAGATAATGATTTTGTGGAAGCAAGTTGATGTTATTTTTGTTTAATTAGGCACCTAATTGTGTCAGGTTTTGCCCACATTGCCGTAATCATTTAGTAAAGCTCGAGTTTATTTTTTTTTGGTGATGAAATTAAGTAAGGTTAGTGAGTTAAAGATTCAACAACTTAGAGGCACCCTAAACTTCCAACACAAACAAAACACACACACTGTTCTGGAGAGCATGGAGCAGTACGTCGCAGGCCTCGGAATGCCCCAGTCTATGGTCCACGACAACGGATTGGAGTCCGTGTCGCAGCAGTTCAAGATCTCTACAGGAGACATCGGATCCTCAGTCTTCACATGGCAGTCAAGACCAAAGCCACATGTGGACAAAGAGGAGTGGTTACTGACTCCTCTGGAAGTTTTGTGTGCCGGGAAAGACAATGATGAACCGATGCCTCCACGGCTGTGTGGTGGACCTGAGCGATGTATTGAGGAGTGTGGATACAGTGGCTGGGCAGAAACAACCCCAAAGAACTATGCCACAATGGGTGTTAGTTTTAAGGTGTAGAGGAACAGGTTTGGACAATTAGTGGTGCTAAGTTAGTCCCCTTGGAGGTATGTTACTTGTGAATCGACCCAGGTGTGACAGGTCGTTAGACTATCCACCTTAATTCCCCCGGGCCTAGTTTGAGCCCTGAAGGAGTGGTGAACTTTTAAACTAGAAGGTAAGTTCACAGGATTGTGTGTAGTTCACACAATGGACTAGTTCAGGAAGCTGTAGGCCACTTTAACGTGAGGGAATCACACCTGGTAGTAGTGTGATTAGGCCTCTAAGCTACAGTCTGCCGGTGTTAGGAGGTGGAGGAGACATCAGGACGTAGCCTAAGCTCTGTCAAATGCTTCCTGTATGACCACTTGCTGCGGAAACGAATGAAGGGTGATTGAATGCGAATGTTGTGAGCAAATGAAGATGAATGACTGAGAATTTATGTTATTGTTTGTTTTGGTGTGAAAGTCAAGGGCTGGAAGGCTCAACTTAGCTACCGAGTGTCCGGGATCTTGTACAGTTGACGAGATCATCCATACTTCTCTCATGAGTATGTGGACTGGGGTGTGCCCTACAATAATCTGAACTACAGCCAAGTAGCAGCAGTAGCCAGGCAATTGGTTTCTCAGGAACCACATATTACGTTGCCAGTGTTTTAGCCAGGAAGGGCTGCAGAAGTAGTGGAGTGGTGGGGAAGGTCGAGTGAATGTTAGACTGATGGAAAACCAAGGTGGGTTGTAACCTTAGTGACCACTAAACCAGTTCCTAAATGGTAAACCTGTTAGGATGTAATTTTTTTTTTATTATTAGTGAGTAAAAACATTTCACCCGGAGGGAAAAGTCGTGTGATGCTTCCAATTTAATTTCAAATAGGCCTACTGAATGTACCTTTTTTTTTGTTATGTTTAGTCTGCCCTTAGATCTTGTATTCCCAAGGGGATACTGCATTATATAAATGTTTTTACTCACATCATTCATACTTTTATGCTATATGTTTATATTAAGGTTTATATTAGAATTGTTTTTCCAAACTTTCAAATCCTATGCAGTCAACCCCTCCCACCAGACAGTTTTCTATGGAAAGAAATTAATATCATAATCTAATCACTATTAATAGTCATTAACTTGTCAAAATGCTCTCCATAGTCTAATATAATTAACCTACTTAGTTATCTTCCCACAAAACTTTGTTAAGGATGACGTAATATTGCATCATGTGAGGCGATTATGCCTCGAGGCCCGGGACGTGCTAAAAGTCACGTAGACAAAAATGTTCCCTTATATAGTAATCCAGAGATCAGATTCAATAGATATCTAAATGTCACTTATTTAGCGTAAAAATTAATTTCCTATAAACTAATAACTATTTCACGTCTCAATAATCAATTAATAATAAGATCAAAGGAGGAATATCCTCGAAACCCCCCTCTTCCCCCTTCTCATCTCCCGCCTTTTTCCCAGAGAGCATGATTCGTGGCTCACCCTCCATTGTGTTCGCAGGGAAAGAATGCCTCCACGACAGTTACACCAATTTCTCATTTACTTTCTTTTGTTTTTGTAGTTAAATGAACGGCTAGAAAGCCACTGCCAAATTTCCAAGTTAAGCTTTAGGAAACTATGTGTCACGTAAGACGGTCTGATAGACCCAGCCCATGTATCCAGGAATAGGAATCGCGTATTCCTACTTAGTGAGGAAGAGTTATACTATGTATGCATAAACAGAAACATTGAGATCATCTTACTTTCGGAAATCCCCTGAGAAAAGGTTCTTTAACTGTTCTCAGGCCCAGTTACAAAATTATAACATTTTTAAGGTGATATTTTTCAGGGAAGGGAGTCAAGGGTATAATGTATACTGTGTGAAGAGCTTGGTATCTCGAGGTGAGATATGTATTGCCAACTCTGTATTTATTTTCTTTTTGAGGAAGGTGAAGTTTTTTCTGCCATGAGCCATTAAGTTGTCTGATACTATAACTAAGCCGTGTTTCTAAGACTCAATGATCAGCCTGTGATATTCAAAGTATACATTAAATAAATAACTCAAGTAAAATCTGAGAAAGTGATTCTGTGTTAATACTAACCTCCGTTTGGTGTGGTAAGGTTAATAGGGAGGTGCTCAACACTCTTGAAAAAAAAAGGATATGAAACAAATCCACGAATCCATGTGTCTTATTGAAACTCAGTCCACTCTACCAAATAACTAAATTGTTAAATCAGTTCCCCCTTTCTTTTCATTGGTCGCCTATATTTCCCTGGTAGTAATTATTTTCTCTTTCGAATATTTTAACTTCCCTTTAGGAAGAAATTAAATTCCCTGAGAATCCCCTAATTCTCATTAAACCTTTGGGGGTGGTGGCAGCTTTCTTTCCTTAATATCCAGGGAAATATCCAACATCAGGGACCATTAATTAATATAATTAATCAAAGTAAATATATTTTTAATTGCCATGAGAGTTCCCCATTCGAAGTTAATTTAATGACAAGGCACCACACTGGTGGTCCTTCAGCAGTGAAGTGAAAGTAAAACAAATTAATTAAATAAAGAATAGAATAACAGAACAACAATTAACAAAATAAATAAATATAAAAATAACGCCCCCGTCCCCCCCCCCGGGCACCACATATATATATATATATATATATATATATATATATATATATATATATATATATATATATAATATATATATATATATATATATATATATATATATATATATATATATATATATATATATATATAATATATATATATATATATATATATATATATATATATATATATATATATATATATATATATATATATATATATATATATATATATATATATATATATATATATATATATATATATATATATATATATATATATATATATATATATATATATATATATATATATATATATATATATATATATATATATATATATATATATATATATATATATATATATATATATATATATATATATATATATATATATATATATATATATATATATATATATCATATAGTGTTATATATATATATATATATATATATATATATATATATATATATATATATATATATATATATATATCATATAGTGTTATATATATATATATATATATATATATATATATATATATATATATATATATATATATATATATATATATATATATATATATATATATATATATATATATATATATATATATATATATATATATATATATATATATATCATATAGTGTTATATATATATATATATATATATATATATATATATATATATATATATATATATATATATATATATATATATATATATATATATATCATATAGTGTTGTGTATGTATTTTATATATATATATATATATATATATATATATATATATATATATATATATATATATATATATATATATATATATATATATATATATATATATATAACACTATATGATATATATATATATATATATATATATATATATATATATATATATATATATATATATATATATCATATAGTGTTATATATATATATATATATATATATATATATATATATATATATATATATATATATATATATATCATATAGTGTTATATATATATATATATATATATATATATATATATATATATATATATATATATATATATATATATATATATATATAAAATACATACACAACACTATATGATATATATATATATATATATATATATATATATATATATATATATATATATATATATATATATATATAAAATACATACACAACACTATATGATATATATATATATATATATATATATATATATATATATATATATATATATATATATATATATATATATATATATATATATGTATATATATAGATGACGTTAGTGGAGGCCCTGGAATGACTTTAGGGCCCCATGCAAAAAAGGAACCAAAATAGTCAGGCAATCTAATGTTTCAATTAAAAAAAAAAATAGAGGTAAAAGTGCAGAATAAGGCCTTCTGCCCTTTCTTTTTACTCTCCTTCCCTACATAGTATACATAGTGTACTCAACACATCTGAACCAAACCTAACTTAACCTAATCATAACATAACCGTAACCTAACCTAACTTAGCCAACCTAACATAACATAACCTAGCTTCAAAGACGTTTTGCGAGGTTAATATTGATTTACACCGCCTGAAACTGTAAGAGCATAAGAAAATAAGAAAGCTACAAAAGGCCTTGAGGCCTGCACTAGGTAGTTCCTGTTAATCCTAATCCCCTTATTAACTACACCCACCTCTCATCCGCATTCTCTTAAAACTCCCTATTGTCTGTGCACTAACTACCTGCTGACTGAGTCTGTTCCAATCATCTACCACCCTATTTGTAAACCAATTTCTGCCTATTTCTTTATTAAATCTACATTATTCTAGTTTGTAACCGTTATTTCTTGTTCTATCCTGACTACTGATCGCAAGAAATTTTTCTACATCCCCCTTATTAAAACCTTCACAGATGGGTTGAGTACACTATGTAGAGTATGTAGGGAAGGAGAGAAAAAGAAAGGGCAGAAGGCCTCATTCTGCACTTTTACCAAAAAAAGTTTATTGGAATCAGAAGAGCCAATGATTGCCTCCCATAACTCGACATCCTTATCCAAGACTTTTTGCCGAATTTTTCAAGGTTTTGAGAAATTACAATGTGTTAATATTGATTATGAAGATACAAGGAACTATATAGTCCAGTAATTTGATTACTATTTGCTTGTGTAAGTCATAACTGTCAAAGTGAATATTGTAGCAGAGAAGTTTGCATCAAACACGGCAAGATTTATCACATTTGTGACTTTTAATAGTCAATAGTATATGTTCACTGCACTTCTGACGATACATATAGATATATGCATTACTTAAATTTGTTTTATTTGCATGGAGATCTCACATAAGATAAATTGTGCGTAAAATTATGAAGACAACTCGTCATTACGATTTCCTGCAAATTTTGGCGCGCTCATGATCTAACCCAGTTTTCTAGCATTTCATACAATGATTGGCCGTGAAAATCTCTACACCTTACCGGTGAAATGATATTTCTCCATCCTCACTTCTCCTGGTGCAGCCATAGGCCGAACAAGCCGGCATAACAACAGAGTATTGAGGTGGGTGAGTGTCGGGGCTCTAGTCAGCAGAGCAATGTTTTGGGTTGACTTGCATAGGTGGGCGGAGCTTATAGCGGCTTCACTCGTGTGACGTCATGGCCTCTCCTGTTATACTTCCTCCAAGGTTCCAATGCAAAGGTAGTTTCACTCTGTAATACACTGTTTCAAGACTAAATAATATACGTATGTGTTAGGGCGAAAATAATAGAGGATAGCAATGTCAGGGTTTAAATATAGAGTTAGACAACAGAGAATAAATGGAAATAGAGGCTTAGAAAGGTATATAGAATGAAATATATATGGGAAATAGATGAAAAATTTAAGAAAAGTGGAAATGTGTGTATTTATAGATGTTGGTATTGTGTGTGCATGTGTGTGTGTGTGTGTGTGTGTCTATGTGCAATGTGCGTGCGTGTGTGTGTGTGTGTGTGTGTGTGTGTGTGTGTGTGTGTGTGTGACTGACAATCCACTATTTCATAAGACTATAACCTGCTATACACATATATACAATTAAAGATGTTAATAATTACAAACAAACTCACTAACTAATAATAATCAACATTAAACACCATTCTAAAAACATATATATATATATATATATATATATATATATATATATATATATATATATATATATATATATAATAATAATAATAATTACAGAGTAGGAACTGTCAGAAGAGTATAAACACCACAGGGGAATCACAACAATAGAATCAAAGTCCAACCCACAATAAAGGATTTGAATCTTTATCAATGACGTATGAAGGAAGCAAAAAGAATCAAAACTTATTATAACGATGCGATTTTATCTTAAGTCATGTTATGTTTATTGATTTGTATATCCTTATAGTTATCAAGGTAGAAGAGGTAGAAAGGACAGTGAGCGAATGGGAAGGGGACATTAAGGAACACATAAAACGCCAGGCGATGAAGTCCGTTGGAGTAAAGAAGTTCAAGATAGGGAAAATAAAACTGAAGGGATGGTGGGATGAGGAGGTAGCTAAGGCGATTGGAGACAGAAAAAGGGAAAATAGGAAGCAAAGGAACTTAGCTAGACTGGCAAAGCAAATGGGAGGAAGGTACGAAGCAGAGTGGGCAGAGGCGTGGGACAGGTATGTAGAGGCGAAGAAAGGGGCCCAGTCAACCATTAGAAAGAATAGGTAAATTTATACTTTATGCCATTGTGCCACATCTGTACCCACCCACCCCCATCCCCCCCAGCAAGCTTGGGGGAGCCTGGGGAATCGTGGGTTTTGGGGGGGAGAAGCATATGGGAGTGATATATGGCCTTTGAAAAATCTACGGGAATTTCCCTACATTGTGGGAAATTTCCCGATTTAACCTAAATTACCCTAACCAATCCTAACCGGGGGGGCTGCGCCCCCCCTGGACCCCCCGCTGTGACACTGTTTCAACCTAACCAATCCTAACCGGGGGGGCTGCGCCCCCCCTGGACCCCCCCGCTGACACTTGTAACCTAACCTAACCTATTTATTGGTTGAATTGCAAATTTACCAAGTATAATTTCATAACTCACAATACCTTAAACGAGAGCATGAAGTTCCTGGCTGTGGGGTTATCCTCTACTATTCCTCCAAGGAGCCATACAGTGGGGACACTGAACAGCTGCTGGTAGGACACCGTGCTCCCTCAGAAAGTCGTACAACAAATCGTTTTTTGAATGAAATTTGGCGATTATTTGCCAATAATCCAATTCACAACCTTGACAACTAACATGAACGGTAGCCATGATACAACTGAGGAGAAAACTGTCTCCTACCCTATCCTTCCAGGTGTGCCACGTCTACTAGCAAGCTGTGATTGGCGCAGCTGGTGGTGGCAATTAGTGGTGGCACGTCATTGGACAGAGGAAATATAGACAATATAATAACCATCTGTACCAACAGGACCTAATCCCATGCTTGAAACCAAAGCCCTTGATAAAAACAATTGATAGTGTTTGTTTGTTTATTTTGACTTAGAGATACAGTCCAAAAGTGTTCCACATTCACGGACGTATTGCAGTGTTATTATTCATTTCCGACAGGTAGTGTAATCAGTGAAAATGTTGTCAACAGTAACAGCAACAAGCTGAGGGTAGCCATAACCTTCGACTGTTTAATGGCATAAAGTATAGTAATACCGAAAGAAGATAGGGAAGTGGGAGGAAGAGCAGGCAAGAACACTGAGCAACATGCCACGGAGGGAGAGAGAAAAGGAAGCTTGGAGGCGGTTAAGGAGGAACCTGGGTGGAACAGGTCCGTACCAGGAGGTTAAGCTGAAGGTGAATGGCAGGGAGGCAAGCAGCGAGGAGGAGGTGGTGCCCGTGATAGAAGATTATTGGAATAGGATTATATGGAATGGGGAAGAGGAAGAGCATATGGGATACCTGTCTCTATACAGTGAAGTTAGGGAGATGGAGAGCATAGAGATAGAGGAACAGGACATAGCATCAGCAGTAAGAGCCATCAAGATAGGAAAAGCAGGTGGGACAGATGGAATCTTGGGGGAATTTATAAAGTATGGAGGGGAGGCACTTAGGCAGGCACTAGCTGGGCTGTTCAAGAAGATACTGGAGGAGGGGGAAGTGCCTCAGGATTGGAATAGAAGTAGGGTTACTCTAATCCACAAGGGAGGGGGTAAGTCAAGGGAGGACATAGGTAATTACAGACCCATCGCAGTAATGAACACCCTGGCAAAAACATTTGGGTGGGTGATAAACGATAAGCTGAGGAAATGGATAGAGGAGAAAAGGGTTCTCGGAGAGGAACAGAGTGGTTTTAGGAAGGGGAGAGGTGGCCTAGAAAATGTGCTAGTGATGAAGGAAGTCATAGAGAGGAATAAAAAGGTAGGAAGAGAGCTGTATTTAGTATTCCTAGATTTGGAAAAGGCATATGATAGGGTAGATAGGAGCAAGTTAATGACACTACTGACGCACAGAGGGGTAGACAGGAAGGTAGTGCAGGTGATTAGAAAGATGTATGAGGAAAATGAGGTGAAGTTTACGATAGGTGATGTTAGCACTGGATGGCTGAGAAATAACATAGGAGTACGTCAGGGTTGTGTGATCTCCCCAACACTATTTAATTTATACATAGAGGAGTTGATAGTGAGGATTAGGATGACAGGGAAGGGAGTCAGTGTTGGGGATAGGAGATTAGGGTGCCTAGCCTATGCTGACGACATTGTGGTAATGGCAGAGAGCAAGAAGGACATGGAAGAGATGTTGCAGGTAGCCAGTATATATGGGCGAGAGTGGAATGTTAGGTACAGTGAAAGAAAATGCAAGGTGATGGAGTTTAATAGCCAGGAGGAGGGACAGTGGGTGTTAGGAAACAACATTCTGGAGGTGGTGGATAGGTACACTTACTTAGGGCTAGAAGTGAGTAAAGAAGGAATTGGAGGAGAGAAACAGATGAAGATAAATGAGGGGAAGGCCAGGAAGATGACGGGAATGATAATTAATACAGGTAGTAGATCAATTAATAAGTACGAAGTAGGGAGGAGTTTATGGAAGGGGATGGCTGTGCCGTACTGTCTATATGGGTCTGAGATTACCTATTACCGGGAGGGGGACGTAGCAAAGCTAGAGAAGAGTCAGAATAGAATAGGCAGGTGGGGGTTGGGTGCTCCACGCAGTACAGCAGTAGAAGCCATTAGAGGAGAGATGGGCTGGAGTACTTTCAGGGAGAGAATAATTAAAGGGAAATTAAACTTTGTAAAGAAGATGGAAGGACTTGATGAGGATAGGTGGGCAAAGCAGGTACTGAGAGAAGGTAATAGCAGGTCGTCATGGAAGAAAGAAACGAATAGATGGAAAAGAAGGGAGAATTCGGAAGAGGATTGGCATAGGATGAAGCCCAGAGAGGTAAAGAAAAGGATAGAATAGGGTGGATTAGCTAGATGGCAGGCAGGGATGGAAGCTAAGTCCACACTGAAATGGTATAGGTGGAAGGAGAGGCCCGAGGCACTCAAGTGGCATGTAGGAGATTGGGGCAGTAGACTACTAGTAAAGGCTAGGACAGGCACACTTGAGGTAAATGCAAGGAACAGGGATGGGTTAGACCAGGACTGTAGTAGTTGCAGAGGAGTCAGGGAGACCATAGGGTACTTCTTAGTAGAGTGTGGCAGGTACGATGAGGAAAGAGACAGGTTGATAGGATCTATAACGGCAGTGGTAGGAAGAGAAGAGTGGCGTAGAAGACTGGAGGAGGAGAAGGACGGAGGAATCCTCACAGTGCTGGGCCTGCACAGGAGAGAGAGAGAGAGAGAGAGAGAGAGAGAGAGAGAGAGAGAGAGAGAGAGAGAGAGAGAGAGAGAGAGAGAGAGAGAAAAAATCATAAGAGCAGCTAAAGAGTTCCTGACACAGGCGTGGGGAAAACGGACATAATATGGTTACAGTTGTGTTCCCTGTGATGTGCTCTCTGGTGCTCCTCCGCAGGTTGCAGAGGAATCAGGAGCAGAACACTGAAGGGAAAGAGGACCTACGAAGCGATAAAAAGCGAAAGAGGTCACAAGAAGAAGAAGAAGAAGAAGGTGGCGGTCTGGCTGGCAGTAACCTACCTTCAGCTACACTTAAACACAACGATGGAGGCGTGAGATCCTCTGATCTTCCTCCTCCTGAACGTGTTCAACGCCAGCTGGCAGTCTGGCACGTTCCCTTGTGTGTGGCGTCATGCCATCACAATTCCTATTCTCAAACCTGGCAAGGACCCGTCGGAGGCTTCCTCCTACAGGCCCATCAGTCTACTCTCTAACTTCAGTAAGGTATTAGAACACATAGTGCATGACAGACTAACATGGTGGTTGGAACACAAACACCTTCCCCCTAACATGTTTGGCTTCCGTCCTCACCGGGGCACCCTGGATGCCCTGCTCCAGCTAGAGCCCCACATTCAGGAAGGATTTAACCACAAGCAATTCACTCTGGTAGCTTTTCTTGATCTCAAAGGAGCTTTTGACTCCTCTTCACATAATGCCATTATTGAAAAACTTTCCCGCCTGGGACTCAATGGTTCCCCACTCAATTGGGTTCAGTCCTTCCTATCTTCCAGGTCCATTTGCGTATAGCAAATATTACAGCAATTTACAAAAAAGGTACGAAAAGTGATCCTGAAAACTATAGACCAGTCAGTTTAACCAGTGTTGTGTGCAAGATTTTAGAAACCTTAATAAGAGATGCTGTGATGACACATATGAAAAAGAGTGCATTGTTTAGTAAGAAACAATTCGGTTTCATCAGTGGAAGATCTACAGTTCTGCAACTCATTAAAACATTGAATAGATGGACGGAAATTTTGGATGAAGGCAATGCAGTCGACGTTATATATTGTGATTTTATGAAAGCCTTCGATAAAGTTGCTCATAGAAGACTTCTTGAGAAAATTAACAGTTATGGAATTGGGGAAAATTACCAAGAATGGATTAAGGCATTTTTATCAGGAAGACAACAGAGAGTAATCGTGAATGGTAAAAAGTCAAGTTGGAAAGGTGTGACAAGTGGAGTGCCTCAGGGGTCTGTACTGGGGCCTCTGTTATTTGTTATTTTTATCAATGACTTGCCTGAGTGTGTCACATATAACAGTGAATTATACCTTTATGCAGACGACACTAAGATCTTTAGAGAACTAAAAGATGAGGAGGATTGTAAAAAATTGCAACATGATATCAATGATGTGTATTTGTGGTCAAAAAAATGGCTCCTGAGTTTTCACCCAGACAAATGTAAATATATGAGGGTAGGAAGAACAAGTATTGAAGACCAAGGCTACGAGATGGAGAAACATTTGAAGAGGACAACATCAGAGAAGGATGTGGGTGTTATATTTGATGACAAGCTAAGATTTGATGACCATCTGGCTGAAAAGGTGAATAAGGCGAACAACATTGTGGGGTTAATAAGAAGAAATTTTGTTTCCTTGGATACCGAGATATTTAGAGTGTTATTCGTAACACTGGTAAGACCGCATATCGAATATGCCAATCAGGTATGGTGCCCCCACCTTGTGAAAGATAGTGACCCTGGAAAATGTACAAAGGAGAGCTACTAAGATGGTACCACAACTGAAAGATCTGACATATGAGGAAAGACTGAGAGAGCTGAAACTGCCAACTTTGGCTTATAGAAGGGTAAGGGGAGACATGATAGAAGTTTACAAGATCACCAGTGGAAGGTATGATGAAGAATGCAGTAAGGGAGTGTTACAACGTTGGCAACACAACACCAACAGGGGACACTCCCACAAGTTATTCAAGACACGGTCAAGGTTGGACCTGAGGAAATATTCATTCCCGTGTAGAGTAGTAAACTACTGGAACAGTTTGCCGGAGTGGGTGGTCACAGCTTCCTCAGTACAGCCATTTGAAGCTCGACTGGATAAGTTCTGGGTGAATCAGGAACTGGTTTATATCTATAGAGCTCAGATAGTCCAATACACACCACCACCAAATAATAGTACTTATGTAGATCTGGAGTCACAGGCGTAAGCCTCTTCCAGGGGATCTTCTGTGAGTATCTGTGAGTGATAGGTAACTCCTACTCTAGGTCTTACCCAGTCACCAGAGGTGTCCCACAAGGTTCTCCTCTCAGTCCTCTCCTTTTCAATGTCTTACTTTCAGACTTTCCCTCTTCTCCATGCACACATGCACTCTTATATGCTGATGACATTTCCCTCCTTTCCTCTGCTTCCACTATCCAGGAGGCTCAACTTAACCTTCAACATGGGCTTGATGCCATAGACTCTTGGACATCACGTTGGGGCCTAACGGTGAGTGCCCAGAAGTCTAGCCTTCTGTGCTTCACCAGAAGGCGAATACCCAACATACCTGTGGTCACCATCAAAGGTTCACCCATTCCCTTCAAAACCCAACATAAATTTCTAGGTATAGTAGTGGACGGCCCCCGTCTAACCTGGAGCCGTCACATACACTACCTGGTGACCTCATGTCTTAAGAGACTAAACTTAATGAAGTCCCTGGCAGGGGTCAAGTGGGGTGCGGACAGGCATACCCTCCTTCGTTTCTATTGTGCCTATATCCGGAGTCGCTTAGACTACGGATGTGAGGTTTATGGGGCGGCCTCACCTTCACTTCTCCATAAACTGGATGTCATTCAAAACACAGCCATGCGTATAGCCCTGGAAGCTTTCAGGTCCTCCCCAGTCACAGCCCTTCAGGCAGAATCCTCCCTATCCTCACTGTCACACCGACGCTCCACCCTCCTTGTCCGCACCTACACCAAACTTGCATCCTCACCTAGCTGCCACGCCCTCCACTCCCTCCTCCTCCGACAGAGTAGGGCACCACTTCTTGGCCCCCTACCATATCAAGCCCACACACCATTTGTAGAAAGAGCCCTCTCCTTCTTTGCCTCCCTCCGGGTGACCCCCCCCTCCTTTCTCACTCTCGAGAAGACTTCCCCTTTGGGCCCTTGGTTTCCCCTCTCCTCCTTAATATCCTTGACACTGCACACAGACACACAATGGTCAAAGGCACACTGTCCGGTGCAGGGCAGGATAATTTTCAACAACCTCCTGCACACTCACTACCACAACTCCCTCCACATATACACTGACGGCTCCCGCCTCCCAACACCTCCCTCTGTTGGAGCTGCTATGTATGTCCCAGTACGTAACACTGCCACTGCCTGGAGGCTTCCGGCCTCTGCCTCCATTCTGACGGCAGAACTCTTTGCCATCAGAGAGGGCCTCAGGTTTGCCACCACACTCACCTCCCCTTGCTCAGTCACTCTCTTCTCAGACTCCCTCTCAGCCCTCCAACTCATCCGGCCCCAAAACACACCACTCCCTCTGCTTCACCATTCACCACTTTCTTCTCCAACTGTCCTCTTCTGGCTTCTCCATCCACCTTCAGTGGGTTCCCTCACACGTCGGCATCATGGGTAATACAGTGGCCGATAGAGCGGCAACGGAAGCACACTCCCACCCCTTCCCCATACACCTCCCCACTGACCAGACTGCCTCGAGCGTCAGAACAACCTTCTGACCCTACTCAAGCCCCCCCTCCCTCCTCACCCCCCTCTGCCAATGTCTCAGAGCAGAGTGTGAAAGGCTCAGCTGATGAAAACGAAGATGCTGCGTCGAACCACTCAGGGTAAGTGAGCTATCTTTAATAATCTCTATCTCTAATTATCTCTATTATATAATTATCTTTATTATATTGTGTCTATCCGTATCTCTTGAAGTGTGTGTAATGTGAATCTCTCTCTCTCTCTCTCTCTCTCTCTCTCTCTCTCTCTCTCTCTCTCTCTCTCTCTCTCTCTCTCTCTCTCAATATTATTTTCTATATTGTATGATCATTGATTTCTTGTAATTGTACATAACTATTAAGTTTGGTTAGGTTAAGTTAAGTTAAGATTCAGTTAGATTTAAGTTAGGTTAAAATTCAGTTAGATTCAAGTTAAGTTAAGATTCAGTTAGATTCAAGTTAAGTTAAGATTCAGTTAGATTTAAGTTAGGTTAAGATTCAGTTAGATTCAAATTAAGTTAAGATTCAGTTAGATTTAAGTTAGGTTAAGATTCAGTTAGATTCAAGTTAGGTTAAGATTCAGTTAGATTCAAGTTAGGTTAAGATTCAGTTAGATTCAAGTTAGGTTAAGATTCAGTTAGATTCAAATTAGGTTAAAATTCAGTTAGATTTAAGTTAGGTTAATATTCAGTTAGATTCAAGTTAGGTTAAGATTCAGTTAGATTCAAGTTAAGTTAAGATTCAGTTAGATTTAAGTTAGGTTAAGATTCAGTTAGATTTAAGTTAGGTTAATATTCAGTTAGATTCAAGTTAAGTTAAGATTCAGTTAGATTCAAATTAGGTTAAGATTCAGTTAGATTTAAGTTAGGTTAAGATTCAGTTAGATTTAAGTTAGGTTAAGATTCAGTTAGATTCAAGTTAGGTTAAGATTCAGTTAGATTCAAGTTAAGTTAAGATTCAGTTAGATTCAAGTTAGGTTAATATTCAGTTAGATTCAAATTAGGTTAAGATTCAGTTAGATTCAAGTTAGGTTAAGATTCAGTTAGATTCAAGTTAGGTTAATATTCAGTTAGATTCAAGTTAAGTTAAGATTCAGTTAGATTTAAGTTAGGTTAAGATTCAGTTAGATTCAAGTTAGGTTAATATTCAGTTAGATTCAAGTTAGGTTAAGATTCAGTTAGATTCAAGTTAGGTTAAGATTCAGTTAGATTTAAGTTAAGTTAAGATTCAGTTAGATTCAAGTTAGGTTAAGATTCAGCTAGATTCAAGTTAGGTTAAGATTCAGTTAGATTCAAGTTAGGTTAAGATTCAGTTAGATTCAAGTTAGGTTAAGATTCAGTTAGATTCAAATTAAGTTAAGATTCAGTTAGATTTAAGTTAGGTTAAGATTCAGTTAGATTCAAATTAAGATAAGATTCAGTTAGATTTAAGTTAGGTTAAGATTCAGTTAGATTCAAGTTAGGTTAAGATTCAGTTAGATTTAAGTTAGGTTAAGATTCAGTTAGATTCAAGTTAGGTTAAGATTCAGTTAGATTCAAGTTAAGTTAAGATTCAGTTAGATTTAAGTTAGGTTAAGATTCAGTTAGATTCAAGTTAGGTTAAGATTCAGTTAGATTCAAGTTAGGTTAATATTCAGTTAGATTCAAGTTAGGTTAAGATTCAGTTAGATTTAAGTTAGGTTAAGATTCAGTTAGATTCAAGTTAGGTTAAGATTCAGTTAGATTTAAGTTAGGTTAATATTCAGTTAGATTCAAATTAAGTTAAGATTCAGTTAGATTTAAGTTAGGTTAAGATTCAGTTAGATTCAAGTTAGGTTAAGATTCAGTTAGATTTAAGTTAGGTTAAGATTCAGTTAGATTCAAGTTAGGTTAAGATTCAGTTAGATTCAAGTTAGGTTAATATTCAGTTAGATTTAAGTTAAGTTAAGATTCAGTTAGATTCAAGTTAGGTTAAGATTCAGTTAGATTTAAGTTAAGTTAAGATTCAGTTAGATTTAAGTTAGGTTAAAATTCAGTTAGATTCAAGTTAGGTTAAGATTCAGTTAGATTCAAGTTAGGTTAAGATTCAGTTAGATTTAAGTTAAGATTCAGTTAAGTTAAGATTGAGTTAGATTCAAGTTAGGTTAAGATTCAGTTAGATTCAAGTTAGGTTAAGATTCAGTTAGATTCAAGTTAGGTTAAGATTCAGTTAGATTTAAGTTAGGTTAAGATTCAGTTAGATTTAAGTTAGGTTAAAATTCAGTTAGATTCAAGTTATGTTAAGATTCAGTTAGATTTAAGTTAGGTTAAGATTCAGTTAGATTCAAGTTAGGTTAAGATTCAGTTAGATTTAAGTTAGGTTAAAATTCAGTTAGATTCAAGTTAGGTTAAGATTCAGTTAGATTTAAGTTAGGTTAAGATTCAGTTAGATTCAAGTTATGTTAAGATTCAGTTAGATTTAAGTTAGGTTAAAATTCAGTTAGATTCAAGTTAGGTTAATATTCAGTTAGATTCAAGTTAGGTTAAGATTCAGTTAGATTCAAGTTAAGTTAAGATTCAGTTAGATTTAAGTTAGGTTAAGATTCAGTTAGATTCAAGTTAGGTTAAGATTCAGTTAGATTCAAGTTAAGTTAAGATTCAGTTAGATTTAAGTTAGGTTAAGATTCAGTTAGATTCAAGTTAGGTTAAGATTCAGTTAGATTCAAGTTAGGTTAAGATTCAGTTAGGTTAAGATTCAGTTAGATTCAAGTTAGGTTAAGATTCAGTTATATTTAAGTTAGGTTAAGATTCAGTTAGATTCAAGTTAGGTTAAGATTCAGTTATATTTAAGTTAGGTTAAGATTCAGTTAGATTCAAGTTAGGTTAAGATTCAGTTAGATTTAAGTTAGGTTAAGATTCAGTTAGATTCAAGTTAGGTTAAGATTCAGTTAGATTCAAGTTAGGTTAAGATTCAGTTATATTTAAGTTAGGTTAAGATTCAGTTAGATTCAAGTTAGGTTAAGATTCAGTTAGATTCAAGTTAGGTTAAAATTCAGTTAGATTCAAGTTAGGTTAAGATTCAGTTAGATTCAAGTTAGGTTAATATTCAGTTAGATTCAAATTAGGTTAAGATTCAGTTAGATTTAAGTTAGGTTAAGATTCAGTTAGATTCAAGTTAGGTTAAGATTCAGTTAGATTTAAGTTAGGTTAAGATTCAGTTAGATTCAAGTTAGGTTAAGATTCAGTTAGATTTAAGTTAGGTTAAGATTCAGTTAGATTTAAGTTCGGTTAATATTCAGTTAGATTTAAGTTAAGTTAAGATTCAGTTAGATTCGTTAGGTTAATATTCAGTTAGATTAAAGTTAGGTTAAGATTCAGTTAGATTTAAGTTAGGTTAAGATTCAGTTAGATTTAAGTTAAGTTAAGATTCAGTTAGATTCAAGTTAGGTTAATATTCAGTTAGATTCAAGTTAGGTTAAGATTCAGTTAGATTTAAGTTAGGTTAAGATTCAGTTAGATTTAAGTTAAGTTAAGATTCAGTTAGATTTAAGTTAGGTTAATATTCAGTTAGATTCAAGTTAGGTTAAGATTCAGTTAGATTTAAGTTAGGTTAAGATTCAGTTAGATTCAAATTAGGTTAAAATTCAGTTAGATTAATATTACGTTAGATTCAAGTTAGGTTAAGATTCAGTTAGATTCAAGTTAGGTTAAGATTCAGTTAGATTCAAGTTAGGTTAAGATTCAGTTAGATTCAAGTTAGGTTAATATTCAGTTAGATTCAAGTTAGGTTAAGATTCAGTTAGATTCAAGTTAGGTTAAGATTCAGTTAGATTCAAGTTAAGTTAAGATTCAGTTAGATTCAAATTAGGTTAAGATTCAGTTAGATTTAAGTTAGGTTAAGATTCAGTTAGATTCAAGTTAGGTTAAGATTCAGTTAGATTCAAGTTAGGTTAAGATTCAGTTAGATTTAAGTTAAGTTAAGATTCAGTTAGATTCAAATTAGGTTAAGATTCAGTCAGATTCAAATTAGGTTAAGATTCAGTTAGATTCAAGTTAAGTTAATATTCAGTTAGATTCAAGTTAAGTTAAGATTCAGTTAGATTCAAGTTAGGTTAAGATTCAGTTAGATTCAAGTTAGGTTAAGATTCAGTTAGATTCAAGTTAGGTTAAGATTCAGTTAGATTCAAGTTAGGTTAAGATTCAGTTAGATTTAAGTTAAGTTAAGATTCAGTTAGATTCAAGTTAGGTTAAGATTCAGTTAGATTCAAATTAGGTTAAGATTCAGTCAGATTCAAGTTAGGTTAAGATTCAGTTAGATTCAAGTTAGGTTAAGATTCAGTTAGATTCAAGTTAGGTTAAGATTCAGTTAGATTCAAGTTAGGTTAAGATTCAGTTAGATTTAAGTTAAGTTAAGATTCAGTTAGATTCAAATTAGGTTAAGATTCAGTCAGATTCAAATTAGGTTAAGATTCAGTTAGATTCAAGTTAAGTTAATATTCAGTTAGATTCAAGTTAAGTTAAGATTCAGTTAGATTCAAATTAGGTTAAGATTCAGTTAGATTCAAGTTAAGTTAAGATTCAGTTAGATTCAAATTAGGTTAAGATTCAGTTAGATTTAAGTTAGGTTAAGATTCAGTTAGATTCAGCCAGACTTTGCCACATTTCCGTGTCACAAACTTATTACATTTATGGTTGTTGTAGAGAGACATTTAAAGATCAAGAAAACTATTACTTACAAAAATAAGGCTAATCTTGACTCTTCAAGACTGGTTAACTCGACTTTAGACAGAATCTCTACTGAAATTAATAATGATTGCATTCATGCACTCGGTACTGGAGGGAAAGTTGAGGATTGCTTGAGTTGCATGGTTCATTTATATATTAATACTCTTAAGAGTGTATATGATAATATGTGTCCACTTGTGACAAAGACCATTGTCGAGAAAGATAACGCTCCTTGGTTCAATGGAGAAATCTCAAACGCCATTAAGGTCAGGCGACATAAAGAGAGAGTATGGCGTCGGGTCCGCACGGAACATTCACGCAGGGAGTATGTTTATGCGAAAAATTTGGTGAATAAACTAATAAGGAAGCGTAAATGTATGTATTGCAAGCAAAAGATTTCTGAGGCAGGAACTGATGCTAGAAGATTGTACTCTGTTCTAGACAACCTAACTGGTAAGAGGAATGCCAAAAACCTTCCAGATGGACTCTCGGACACAAACCTGGTTAATAATTTTATGAGGCATTTTGATAGGAAGATTATTAATGTTGTAAGTAGCTTTGAAGAGGGGGAACAAAGTAACAATGTTATGTATATGCCTGACTTACCCTATGTTGGTCTGGAGTCCTTTAGTGAGGTCAGCATGGATACGCTACAAACTTTGTTAAGAAATATTAAGAAATCATATTGTATTCTAGATCCATTTCCAATGTCAGATATTGTCAATAGGGAGGATTTCTTGAAGCTTGCCATTGTTCTCATGAGAATTGTAAATTTAAGCATAAGTGGATGTATTTTTCCGCAAAGTGAAAAACTTGCTATTGTTAAACCGACTTTAAAGAGTAGACTTGATCGCCAATGCCTTTCATCGTACCGACCTGTTTCTAATTTATCTTTCTTGTCAAAAGTTATTGAAAGTGTTATTCATGTTCAACTACTTGAATACCTATCTACTACTAATATTTTGCCTGACAATCAGAGTGCTTATAGGAAATTACACTCAACTGAAACAGCTCTATGTAGCGTCACTAATGATCTGTTATGTAAGATGGATGAAGGAAAATGTGGTATTTTGATTTTATTAGATTTAAGTGCTGCCTTTGATACTGTGGTGCATGATCTACTGCTGGAGGATCTGCGGATCATTGGCATTAGATATCGTGCACTACACTACTTGAGGAGCTATCTTGTAAATAGAAGTTTCTGTGTCCAAGTTGGGGGTTCTGTCTCTGAGCATTGTCAGCTCAACAGAGGTGTTCCCCAGGGAAGTGTGTTGGGGCCAGTATTGTTTAGTATCTACACTACCGAATTGTCTTTCATTTTAAAGGAATCTAACGTAACTTTTGCTCTTTATGCTGACGACACTCAGTTTTATCTAACAGTAAACAATATACTTGACACAGAAAACGCTCTGACGAGTGTCATGACTCTTATTAAAGATTGGATGATTAAAAAGCAATTGAAATTAAATGAGGATAAGACTGAATGTTTGTTTGTTGGTAAAAAGAGTGGCCTTAGGAGATTTGATGGTGTACAAAGTTTGAATGTAAATGGTACAAATATTTATTTATCTGATAAGGTTAAAAATTTAGGTGTTATAGTTGATAAGTATTTAAGTTTAAATAATCAGATAAACGAGGTTGTGAGAGTGGCAAGGTATAATCTGAGGAACATTGCCTTCATAAGGAGGTATCTAGATGAATATTCTCTTAAGACTCTAATTCAGAATCATGTCATAACAAAGTTAGACTATTGCAATTCCTTATATTATAACTTGCCAAATTATCAACTAAAGAAGTTGCAATTAACAATGAATAGGGCAGCTCGGATGATACAGCGTGTGTCACCTCGTGACAGAATAACACCTGTTCTCATTGATTTACACTGGTTACCAATAAAAGCCCGCATCATTTATAAAATTTGTACACTGACATATCAAATCATGACAACGGGAAAACCTGTATATCTTAGAAAATTGTTACGTCCTTTTGAGATTTATACAAATGTAATGATTAGGCATGCTATTGCTGAGTACTGGCTACATGAACCCAGGTGTAACTCAGATGTTGGTTTCAGAGCTTTTCAAGTGTGTGCTCCTAGACTGTATAATAGGCTTCCAGTGCAGATTAAGGCCAGTAACAACATTGATGTTTTCAAGAAGAAGCTTAAAACATTTCTTTTCAGAGAGGCTTATGATCTATCAGACATGACCATAACAGAAAGTTATGCTGTGTCATTACTTACAGTGCAATTCCTGTGTATTTGTTTATTCTTGCTTGTATATTGTATATACCTTTTAAACTTTTTTATTTTGTGTGTGTGTGTGTGTGTGTGTGTGTGTGTGTGATATTAATTTATGTAGTATTCTGGCAAATTTTAGTCATTTATATATTTTAAATTTATCTCATAAGAAATAGAGGCTCTGTAGAGCACCACTAGTTGGAGGAATAGGGTCTGAATGTTGTAATAAAGAATGAAAGTTAGGTTAAGATTCAGTTAGATTCAAGTTAGGTTAATATTCAGTTAGATTTAAGTTAAGTTAAGATTCAGTTAGATTTAAGTTAAGTTAAGATTCAGTTAGATTCAAGTTAGGTTAAGATTCAGTTAGATTCATGTTAGGTTAAGATTCAGTTAGATTCAAGTTAGGTTAAGATTCAGTTAGATTTAAGTTAAGTTAAGATTCAGTTAGATTCAAGTTAGGTTAAGATTCAGTTAGATTCAAGTTAGGTTAAGATTCAGTTAGATTCAAGTTAGGTTAAGATTCAGTTAGATTCAAGTTAAGTTAAGATTCAGTTAGATTTAAGTTAAGTTAAGATTCAGTTAGATTCAAGTTAGGTTAAGATTCAGTTAGATTCAAGTTAGGTTAAGATTCAGTTAGATTCAAGTTAGGTTAATATTCAGTTAGATTTAAGTTAAGTTAAGATTCAGTTAGATTCAAGTTAGGTTAAGATTCAGTTAGATTCAAGTTAGGTTAAGATTCAGTTAGATTCAAATTAGGTTAAGATTCAGTTAGATTCAAGTTAGGTTAAGATTCAGTTAGATTCAAGTTAGGTTAATATTCAGTTAGATTTAAGTTAAGTTAAGATTCAGTTAGATTTAAGTTAGGTTAAGATTCAGTTAGATTCAAGTTAGGTTAAGATTCAGTTAGATTTAAGTTAAGTTAAGATTCAGTTAGATTTAAGTTAGGTTAAGATTCAGTTAGATTCAAGTTAGGTTAAGATTCAGTTAGATTTAAGTTAGGTTAAGATTCAGTTAGATTCAAGTTAGGTTAAGATTCAGTTAGATTCAAGTTAGGTTAAGATTCAGTTAGATTCAAGTTAAGTTAAGATTCAAGTTAGGTTAATATTCAGTTAGATTCAAGTTAGGTTAAGATTCAGTTAGATTCAAGTTAGGTTAAAATTCAGTTAGATTCAAGTTAGGTTAAGATTCAGTTAGATTCAAGTTAGGTTAAGATTCAGTTAGATTCAAATTAGGTTAAGATTCAGTTAGATTCAAGTTAGGTTAATATTCAGTTAGATTCAAATTAGGTTAAGATTCAGTTAGATTCAAGTTAGGTTAAGATTCAGTTAGATTCAAGTTAGGTTAAGATTCAGTTAGATTCAAATTAGGTTAAGATTCAGTTAGATTTAAGTTAGGTTAATATTCAGTTAGATTCAAATTAGGTTAAGATTCAGTTAGATTCAAGTTTGGTTAAAATTCAGTTAGATTCAAGTTAAGTTAAGATTCAGTTAGATTCAAGTTAGGTTAAGATTCAGTTAGATTCAAGTTAGGTTAATATTCAGTTAGATTCAAATTAGGTTAAGATTCAGTTAGATTCAAGTTAGGTTAATATTCAGTTATTCAAGTTAGGTTAAAATTCAGTTAGATTCAAGTTAGGTTAAGATTCAGTTAGATTCAAGTTAGGTTAATATTCAGTTAGATTCAAGTTAGGTTAAGATTCAGTTAGATTCAAGTTAGGTTAAGATTCAGTTAGATTCAAGTTAGGTTAAGATTCAGTTAGATTCAAATTAGGTTAAAATTCAGTTAGATTCAAGTTAGGTTAAGATTCAGTTAGATTCGTTAGGTTAATATTCAGTTAGATTCAAGTTAGGTTAATATTCAGTTAGATTCAAGTTAGGTTAATATTCAGTTAGATTCAAGTTAGGTTAAGATTCAGTTAGATTCAAGTTAGGTTAATATTCAGTTAGATTCAAGTTAGGTTAAGATTCAGTTAGATTCAAGTTAGGTTAAGATTCAGTTAGATTTAAGATTCAGTTAGATTTAAGTTAAGTTAAGATTCAGTTAGATTCAAATTAGGTTAATATTCAGTTAGATTCAAGTTAGGTTAATATTCAGTTAGATTCAAATTAGGTTAAGATTCAGTTAGATTCAAGTTAGGTTAAGATTCAGTTAGATTCAAGTTAGGTTAAGATTCAGTTAGATTCAAGTTAGGTTAAGATTCAGTTAGATTCAAGTTAGATTAATATTCAGTTAGATTCAAGTTAGGTTAATATTCAGTTAGATTCAAGTTAGGTTAATATTCAGTTAGATTCAAGTTAGGTTAAGATTCAGTTAGATTCGTTAGGTTAATATTCAGTTAGATTCAAGTTAGGTTAATATTCAGTTAGATTCAAGTTAGGTTAAGATTCAGTTAGATTCAAGTTAGGTTAAGATTCAGTTAGATTCAAGTTAGGTTAATATTCAGTTAGATTCAAATTAGGTTAAGATTCAGTTAGATTCAAGTTAGGTTAAGATTCAGTTAGATTCAAATTAGGTTAAGATTCAGTTAGATTCAAGTTAGGTTAAGATTCAGTTAGATTTAAGTTAGGTTAAGATTCAGTTAGATTCAAATTAGGTTAAGATTCAGTTAGATTCAAGTTAGGTTAAGATTCAGTTAGATTCAAGTTAGGTTAAGATTCAGTTAGATTCAAGTTAGGTTAAGATTCAGTTAGATTCAAGTTAAGTTAAGATTCAGTTAGATTCAAGTTAGGTTAAGATTCAGTTAGATTCAAATTAGGTTAAGATTCAGTTAGATTCAAGTTAGGTTAAGATTCAGTTAGATTTAAGTTAAGTTAAGATTCAGTTAGATTTAAGTTAGGTTAATATTCAGTTAGATTCAAGTTAGGTTAAGATTCAGTTAGATTCAAGTTAGGTTAAGATTCAGTTAGATTCAAGTTAGGTTAAGATTCAGTTAGATTCAAGTTAGGTTAAGATTCAGTTAGATTCAAGTTAGGTTAATATTCAGTTAGATTCAAGTTAGGTTAAGATTCAGTTAGATTTAAGTTAGGTTAAGATTCAGTTAGATTCAAATTAGGTTAATATTCAGTTAGATTCAAGTTAGGTTAAGATTCAGTTAGATTTAAGTTAGGTTAAGATTCAGTTAGATTCAAATTAGGTTAATATTCAGTTAGATTCAAGTTAGGTTAAGATTCAGTTAGATTTAAGTTAGGTTAAGATTCAGTTAGATTCAAGTTAGGTTAAGATTCAGTTAGATTTAAGTTAAGTTAAGATTCAGTTAGATTCAAGTTAGGTTAAGATTCAGTTAGATTCAAGTTAGGTTAAGATTCAGTTAGATTCAAGTTAGGTTAAGATTCAGTTAGATTCAAGTTAGGTTAAGATTCAGTTAGATTCAAGTTAGGTTAAGATTCAGTTAGATTCAAGTTAGGTTAAGATTCAGTTAGATTCAAGTTAGGTTAAGATTCAGTTAGATTCAAGTTAAGTTAAGATTCAGTTAGATTTAAGTTAGGTTAATATTCAGTTAGATTCAAGTTAGGTTAAGATTCAGTTAGATTCAAGTTAGGTTAAGATTCAGTTAGATTTAAATTAAGTTAAGATTCAGTTAGATTCAAGTTAGGTTAAGATTCAGTTAGATTCAAGTTAGGTTAAGATTCAGTTAGATTCAAGTTAGGTTAAGATTCAGTTAGATTCAAGTTAGGTTAAGATTCAGTTATATTTAAGTTAGGTTAAGATTCAGTTAGATTCAAGTTAGGTTAATATTCAGTTAGATTCAAGTTAGGTTAAGATTCAGTTAGATTCAAGTTAGGTTAAGATTCAGTTAGATTTAAGTTAGGTTAAGATTCAGTTAGATTCAAGTTAGGTTAATATTCAGTTAGATTTAAACTAGGTTAAGATTCAGTTAGATTCAAGTTAGGTTAAGATTCAGTTAGATTCAAGTTAGGTTAAGATTCAGTTAGATTCAAGTTAGGTTAAGATTCAGTTAGATTTAAACTAGGTTAAGATTCAGTTAGATTCAAGTTAGGTTAAGATTCAGTTAGATTCAAGTTAGGTTAAGATTCAGTTAGATTCAAGTTAGGTTAAGATTCAGTTAGATTCAAGTTAGGTTAAGATTCAGTTAGATTTAAGTTAGGTTAAGATTTTTTCTAATATATAAGGATAAAATCTCTCTCTCTCTCTCTCTCTCTCTGTTATTGATCTGTTTCTCTCCTGTTAACAGAGCAACAGAAGGTGCAGACAGCAACCCTCCGAGTGAAACAGAAGAAGAACAGGAAGCCAAGAGTGGTTTTACATCAGGTAAGAATTAAAGATTAAAGATTAGAGATAGTAATATAGATAAAGATAATGATAGAAATATTGATGAAAGGATTAATTAGTAGTGATAGTGATAGTAATTGATTAGATAATTAGTTATTTTTGTTATTATTATTATTATTATTATGTTTTTTTTTTTTGGTTAGTTTATTTATTGATTTCAATTTCTTGTTGTTGTTGTTGTTGTTGTTATTATTATTATTTTTAGTTGTAATTATAATATGATTTGTTTTGTATATTGATTTTTTTCTCTCTCTCTCTCTCTCTCTCTCTCTCTCTCTCTCTCTCTCTCTCTCTCTCTCTCTCTCTCTCTCAGTATTGATTTTTTTGATTTTTTATTTTCTATGACCTTTTTTTAAGCTTATGGTGACTTCCAGCAAGCTTGGGAAGGTAATTTAGGTTGTTAATTATGTATAATTAACATATAATTAACAAGGTAATTAGTGGGTCAGGTCATGTTATAAATATAATTAATTAATCAAGATTTTTTTAAATTTATATTATTGTTAAATTTTTAATATGTTAGTTTGTTTAAAAAAAAAAGGAAGGTTATGTGTGTGTGTGTGTGTGTATGTGCGTGTGCGTGTGCGTACAAATTAGTTAAAAATTACCAATATATAATAATTTCAACACTTAGATAATATTATTTAACTAACACAAAAATAAAAAAACAATTAATAATCACTGATATTTCTCTCTCTCCCTCATGTGTGCGCGTGTGTGTGCGCATACCTGACTATGTATGTGTATACCTCTGTGCGTCTACTTGTGTGTGTCTGCGCGTACCTGTCTATGTATCTCTCCTTTGTATACGTGTGTGCGTCTCCCTGTGTGTGCGCCTGTGTGTGTGTGTGTGTGTACAGGTTTGGGGTTCAACTTATCGGCAGTGCAGGGCAAGGCGTCAGCCAGAGCCAAGACTGTGGGCTCATTCTTCTCCTCAGCCTTCAGTAAGGCCGGTGCAAGTGTCAAGGAAGCTGGCTCCAAGATTAAAGAAAGTGTAGAGAAGAATGTAAGTATTTGTATGTGTGTGTGTGTGTGTGTGTCTCCCTGTGTGTGTGTGTGTATGTGTGTGTAGGAAGCTGGTTCTTAAGATTAAATAAAGATAGAGAAGAATGATGTATTTCTATCGATATTTGACTTATAAACTTAAAGGTATTGTTATTATTACTGTGTATGTGTGTGTGTGTTTGTGTGTGTGTGTGTGTGTGTGTGTGTGTGTGTGTGTGTGTAGGTAGGTGGGTGGTGTGTAGGTAGGTGTATGTGTACGTCAACTAACCACTCACAACTTGACGCACATGAGGAAAGGGAATATAAAATGATGGAAGGAAGGAAATATAACTAAAATATGATTAAAATTACCATAAGGTTAAGGATATATGTATGTATGTATGTATGTATGTATGTTTGAATGAGTTATATACACTGAGGATGTAGGTAGAGGTATGAATTGTTATTGTTTATTGAGTTATAGTTGAATTATAATATTTTTTTGAGTTAGTTAATATAGTTAGGTTAGGTTAGCTGTGTCTCTCTCTCTCTCTCTCTTCCTTCCCTCCCTCTCTCCTTCCTTCCCTCCCTCCCTCCCTCCCTCTCTCTCCTTCCCTCCTTGCCTTCCTTCCTCCCTCCCTCCCTCCCTCCCTTTCTTCCATTCCTTCATTCTTTCTTGCAATTTATCTTTCTCTCCCTCCCTCCCTCCCTCCTCCTTCCTCCTTCCCTCCCTCCCCTCTTTCTTTCACTTCTTAAGTTTATAATGATGAAATCAATAATCTGAACCACTTCTCTCTCTCTGACATTTAGTTCAGAATCAATACAGTAGTAACAGGAGAGACACTAGCTTTCTCTCTCTCTCTCTCTCTCTCTCTCTCTCTCTCTCTCAAGGAAAATCTAGGTTTAATTGTGCAATGGGCCTCCTCCTCCTCCTCCTCCTCTCTTCCATGTAATTATTATGTAATGTTTATGTAATCATTATATATTTCTATAAAACTATACTACTACTACTACTAATAATAATAATAATAACCTCCTCCTCCTCCTCCACAGACGTTATTGAGTGAGTTTAACAAGGAACAAGAGGCCTTCATCAAAGCCAAGGGAGGGAAGGGAGGGGAGGCTCTCCCTCCCTGGTTCGGCTACCCTGACGAAGATGCATTGAAGGAGGAGATACTAGCATTGGCAACGGTGAGTAGCAGTGGTAGTTATAGTGGTGGTGGTGGTGGGAGTTATAGTTGTGGTTGGTCAGACTCTCTCTCTTTCTCTCTCTTTTTTTTTCTTTTTTTTTTCTCTCGCTCTCTTATCTGTATATAAGAATTATTTATTTGTTAATATATATTTTATTATTATTATTATTATTTATTTTTTTTTTTTTTCCACTGATCTTACCTAATAATTATACATTTATTTATCGATTTCATTATCATTATCATTATTATTATCATTATTATCATCATTATTATCATTACTATTATCATTATTATCATTACTATCATCATTATCATCATTATTATCATTACTATTATCATTATCATCATTATCATCATAATTATCATTATCATCATTATTATCATCATTATTATCATTACTATCATCATTATCATCATTATTATCATTATCATCATTATCATCATTATTATCATCATTATTATCATTACTATCATTATTATCATTATCATTACTATTATCATTACTATCATCATTATTATCATCATTATTATCATTACTATCATCATTATTATCATTATTATTATTTTTATTTCCTTTTTTTTTTTTTTTTTTTTTTTTTTTTTTTTTTTATTTATTTATTTCGGCAGGACCGCAGAAATTTTGTCCGCAACCCCCCGGCCGGAGTTAAGTTTGAGTTTGATCTTGAGTTCTTCTTGCCCGTGGCCCAAGCAACTCTGGCGGCCGACCCCAATCTTGAAAAAATGAGGTTTGAACTGGTGCCCAAAACGTGAGTATCATTAGATATTAAGTTATTTTATTTATTGATTTATTTATTTATTTATTTATTTATATATTTGTTGATTGATTTTTCATTCAAATTATACCTTTGAAAAAAATTTATTAGTATTTTAACTTATATTCTAGTTAAATAATGTTTTTTTTTTGTATTTATTGATAATTTGATAAAGAATAATTGATGTATTAAATATATTATGATTATTTTATTTATTTTTTTGTATATATGTAACTAATTATTTTAAATTTAGCAAAAATAAAGTTATTCTTAAGTACAATTTAGTTTTAAAAATCAAAATTGTTTAGTCAATTAATAAAAATTGATTAGAAACATTTTTGGGAGTTAATTTTAAGCTATAAATATATTTTTTCCACATAATTGATAAGGAAACAATTATAGGAAACAATTTTAGGAAACATTTTTGAGGAGGAAACATTTTTTGACCATCATTTTTAACATATAATACAATTTTCCCGCAAAATCGCAAAGGAAACAATTTTAGGAAACATTTTTGAGGAGAAAACATTTTTTGACCATTAATTTTAAGCTATAACTAAATTTTTTCCACAAAATCGCTAAGAAAACATTTAGACGGAAACAATTTAGCGAAAAACAATTATAGGGAAAAACATTTAGAGGAAAACATTTTAGTGACAATTGATTATTTTTTGGCGAAATTATTTTTACCGCGTTGGTCTGATTCGGCAAAGTACGGAACTCTCTTCATTAGAGCGAGAGGGTGTGGAAGACTCGCTCAAAACGGCTACTGATGAAATGGTCAGAGGTAAGCTATTTCTATCTCTAATTATCTTTATTTCTCTCTCTCTCTCTCTTTATTTTGTTTTGTTGCCATATTATTATTATTTTTGGTTATTATTTGTTATTATTATTATGCATGGTATTAATTGTGGTCATTCTCTCTCTCTCTCTCTATCTATTTCTCTCTCTCTCTCTCTCTCTCACACATACACAATTCTTTCCTTACACACACCATAACCTAACCTTCCTAACCTCACCTCACCTCACCACCTTCCTAACCTGACCTGACCTGACCTGACCTCCTGCCAGGTAAGGAAGATGACCACCCCCCCGCCTCAGACCACGGTCCTAACCAGGGTAATGAAAGTGAATTCATATCGGACTCTTTTCAACTTTCAAACTGTGACGCGGAAGAAGTTAGGAAGGGTGTTTCAAGTCTCACTAAGAATTCAGGTTAGTTATAGCTGTAGTTATAGTAAGTTATATACAGTGTCCTCTCCCTTATCTAAATATTTATTTATTTTTTTTTTTTTTTCTTCAAGTTAGGAAGGGTGTTTCAAGTCTCACTAAGAATTCAGGTTAGTTATAGCTGTAGTTATAGTCAGTTATATACACTGTCCTCTCCCTTATCTATCTATATTTATTTAATTTTTTTTTTTTTCTTCAAGTTAGGAAGGGTGTTTCAAGTCTCACTAAGAATTCAGGTTAGTTATAGCTGTAGTTATAGTCAGTTATATACACTGTCCTCTCCCTTAATCTATCTATATATATTTTTTTTTTCTTCAAGTTAGGAAGGGTGTTTCAAGTCTCACTAAGAATTCAGGTTAGTTATAGCTGTAGTTATAGTCAGTTATATACACTGTCCTCTCTCTTATCTATCTATATTTTTTTTTTCTTTTTTCTTCTTCAAGTTAGGAAGGGTGTTTCAAGTCTCACTAAGAATTCAGGTTAGTTATAGCTGTAGTTATAGTCAGTTATATACACTGTCCTCTCCCTTAATCCATCTATATTTATTTTTATTTTTTTTCTTCAAGTTAGGAAGGGTGTTTCAAGTCTCACTAAGAATTCAGGTTAGTTATAGCTATAGTTATAGTCAGTTATATACATTGTCCTCTCCCTTAATCTATCTATATTTATTTATTTATTTATTTATTTTTCAAGTTAGGAAGGGTGTGTCAAGTCTCACTAAGAATTCAGTTAAGTTATAGTTATTTAACTTCTTAAGTTATATACACTTTTCTATCTATCTTTTTGTGTATTTATTTGTCAGTTAGGAAGGTAGTGTGAAGTCTCAGTAAGAATTCAGGTAAGTTATATACACTTTCCTAACTCTATCTATCTATTTATTTATTTGTTTCATATTGTTATTATCATTATTATTGTTATTATCATTATTATTGTTATTATTATTGTTATTATTATTATTATTATTGTTATTATTATTTACAGAAGGAAAATATAAATTTATTCTCGTCTCGTCAATTTTTTTTAATACGGAAATAAAAGACATTATTATTATTGTTATTATTATTTGATTTTTGTTATTAATCTTGTCAATATTTTTGGTTTAATTTTTTTATTACTACTATTACTACTACTACTACTATTACTACTACTACTATTATTACTATTACTACTACTACTACTATTATTACTATTACTACTACTACTACTACTACTACTATTATTACTACTACTACTACTATTACTACTACTACTACTACTACTACTATTATTACTATTACTACTACTACTACTACTACTATTACTACTACTATTACTATTACTATTACTACTACTACTACTACTACTACCACCACTACTATTACTACTACTACTATTACTACTACTACTACTACTATTACTACTTTTTTTTTTTTTTTTTAAACTACTACAGATACCTCCACCCCATGTTTATTTATTAAATAGACGAGGGCTCCACGAATTGGAGGTCAGTGGCCCCAACTCTGGTCGCCACTGACTGTGGCATCCAACCATATTACTACTACTTATCTACTATTTACTTAAATACAACACTTATTTACATATCTATATAACTATGTTGTCTACACTCTTATGCCACTCTCCACTACAGTGGTCTGGTAGTCCAGGCCAGCTGTATCGGTGGCTGTGAGGGCAGAGTATCGAGTACCCCTGAGACAAAGGAGGGCAGACCTGAGCAGGGAGAAAGAGAGACGGCATCTCATCCAGGCGACAACGTGACTCCTTGGCTGGTGCTTCTTTTCTGCGGTTATATCTGCTAGTCTTGAATAGAAGCACTTGGCCTTGGAGCCCATCCCGCCGGACGTGGTGAAGACCAAGGGCGTGAAGCTGCCCTGATCAACATGCAGAATCCTTTCCCCATATGCCCTGATTTTCTCCTGCTCATTCCTCTGGTAGGCAGTTTCCAGGGAGAGCTCTCGGTGGCAGGCGGCCATAGGATCAAAGATTCTGATGTCCATGAAGGCTCTCTGTCCTCTGGTCCAGAATCCACGAGCACTTATGTCCACCCGGGCCTCGTTGGCGGTGTTGGCCGTCCTGTACCGCATGTGTTCACCGTCCAGGGGAAGAAGAGTTGGTTCAGTGGAGACGTCGCGGCACACCTCCCTGAGCATGCTGGCCGTCACATCCCTCACCTCGTTGTGCCTGATGCACACGAATCCCCCCTTTTTACAGGTCATGGTGTGGTTGACATCGTTCGGGGATCCACACGCACAGGTGTTGGGAATTCCCTCCACTGGCCAGCCATACCTCAGAGCAATGGCATCTACAAATTCTTGTTTGTTAAGGCTGAAGCCTTTTGCTCTGATAGGCAGGCATGTTAGCCAGTTGGAAGCTCCCGTTTCCTGTGCAGTGTGAATTTTCCTCACGGTATCCGCTGGCAGGATGTATTTTAGCTGTTCCAACATTATCCCTTGTGCTCTTTGCCTGTTTCTTGAGATGTTTTTTCTTAGCTTCAAGATCGCATTCTGGTCTGTTTCACCATGTGCGTCTTGAGCTACGATTTTTTCAGTGAGGGATCTGGTGAGGTTGATGGAGTTTAAATTCTCTTCATCGGCCAGTGTCTCAGGGAATGTGATCCCAATCCCACCCAGTCTTGGTGGAAGTGTCAGCAATGTCCTCTCGTCCTCCCCCAGGACGCGGGATCTCATCAGCGCTGGTAGAAAGGTGTTCCTGATGGAGTTTTCCAGGGGTCTGAGGAGAGGGCTGATGCCTGGGATGGTGCGCATGACAAAGCTCCATCGGTGTTGTAGGCCATGCGTGAATGCTGAGTAGGCTGCGTATGGTTCTGTCCTGGCCATGTCAGACAGGACTTCCACCTCTTTCACCCACTCCGACACTTTCTCCCCAACATACTTCTCCTTGAACTCCGCTGTTCCAATTACTGCACCCAAATGTCGCTGTCCGTCCTTTGTCACAATGACCCCACTGCCATTGAACTGTTCCATCGCAGTGTTATAATGTTCGGGTTTAACAATAAGGACGGACTTGGTGGCGTTGGGTGTGTATCCTATCGTAGGGCCATTGTCATTTACAAGGTGCCACCACTCCTTCAAGTCTGCAATTTTCCCTGCCCCTGACAGGTCATCTGCGTATGCCACTTGCTTCACATGTGTTTTTTCATACGCAATCACATCTTGAAGCACTGATAAGCCCAGAGCATACATTGCCATGGCCACTGGGTCACCTTGTGTTGTTCCTTCCATGGATTTCAAAACCTTAACCTTAACACTACTATTGCTATTATCACTTATGTACAAATCTGAAGGATCACTGTATGTGTTCTCAACATATGTCGCAAGTGATGGACATTTCACTCGAATGTTGTGAAGCATTGTCTTTCTGTTAATAGTGTTAAATGCATTTTTGGCGTCCACTAACAGCATCGCTTCACATTCATCCTGGCCAAAAATCTTCCTCATGGCGTGGATGGCCGCTTCCCCGCCTGCCTGCTGTCCTGCACACACCTGTAGATTCCCTGCCGCTCTTCTTACATCCTCCTTCACCACCACCATGATGCACTTCCCTATAATTCGGCGGAGAACTTCCCCAATACCGATGGGTCTGCACCCTGGCTTCTTGTCAAGGGGGATAAGGCGGCAGGCAGTCAAGGCGTCAACATGTCGACAGTTGATGGCGGCAAGTTTTCTCGCTAGTGCTGCTAGGACGCTGCACAAGTCACCAGCAACACTACTACTACTACTACTATTACTACTACTACTACTACTATTACTACTACTACTACTACTACTACTATTACTACTACTACTAATATTACTACTACTACTAGTACTACTACTACTACTACTACTATTACTATTACTACTACTACTACTAGTACTACTACTACTACTATTACTACTACTACTACTATTACTACTACTACTATTACTACTACTACTACTACTACTACTACTACTACTACTATTACTACTACTACTATTACTACTACTACTAGTACTACTACTACTAGTACTACTACTACTACTACTACTACTACTACTATTACTACTACTACTACTACTACTATTACTACTACTACTACTACTACTACTACTGCATCACTAACTTAGCATGTTAATTCATCAGCTTTTTGCTCTTTTCATGTGGTTAAAATTTATTGAATGTAATTTTAATGAATGTATATATGTAATTTTTTATTTATTTATTTATTTATTTGATTTATTTGATCTGCATGATGGATTTTTGACTTTGATATTTATATACTATTTAACATATAAGTGATTGTGGTATTATTATTATTATTATTATTGTTCTTATTATTATATTGATGTCATATAACACACACGTAAACACACACACACACACACATACACACACACACACACACACACGTACACATAACATGAAAATAATAATAATAACAATAGTGATTATTATTATTATTATTTATTTATATTCGTATTTATAACAAGTTAATATTTATTTTAATACATATAATTGATAGAGACTTTAATAATAATAATGATAATAATAATGATGATGATAATTAACTTGCATTCTCTAATTATTATTATTATGTGTGATTTACATTCATTACTAACTCTCTCTCTCTCTCTCTATCTTTAAATCTAACTCATTTATTTGTTATATCTGACATTATTAATACTATTTCGTGTTCTCTCTCTCTCTCTCTCTCTTTCTCCTTAATTAACTAATTTATTTTTGTAGGTTAATTAACACGCAGATGATGACTACAAATATGGGGTCAGTATGTCTGTCTGTCTAGTAAGGAGAGGAAAGAATAATAATAATAATAATGATGATAATGATGATGACACATACACACACACACACACACACACACACACACACACACACACACACACACACACACATACATTATACAATCTTGATTCATATATTTTTTTTTTCACATAATAATAATAATATATATTATAATTATGATTATATTAATTACATATAATTATTATGTAATTATTATTCTCTCCTCTCTCTCGTCTCCTTTCCTTCCTTCATTAGTTAATTACAGTTATTATTATTATTATTATTTTTTTTTTTTCCTTCTTTCCTTTTTTTATTTTTTGTATTTTGTGTGTGTGTGTGTATGTATGTATGTATGTGTATGTGTTTGTTTGTTTGTTAATGTAATGTATTTAACTTCTAGTAGTAGTAGTAATTGACTCACCAACTTTTCTCTCTCTCTCTCTCTCTCTCTCAGGATGTCCAGTGCATCCTGTCAGACTCCACAGGTAACAACAGGTGTACTCACTTCAAGCCAAGGTGAGTGTATATTATTATTATTATTTATTTTTCCTTATCTAAATTTTATTTATTTTTTTTTTTTATATACTTAATTTCCTTTCTTGTTCGTAATTTTGTTTATATATAAATTTAGAAAATATTAGTTTTGATTAGGTATACTATATTGTCATATTGTTATTATTATTATTATTATTATTTAGGTGTTATTTTCCTTCTCTCTATAATTCAACACATACCTCCATGGAGTGTGTGTATATAAATAAGCCTTGCACATACAAACACATTACAACACAACACAACACAAACACAAACACACACCTGCTAAATCGGGTCACATCCTACAGGATACGGTGATCCTATGTACTGGTCAGAATCCTTTGGGGTCATGCGTCACTTCACCCCAATCCTACGTGTTCTGTTCTGTTCTGCCGAGACGATCCCAAGATGTTGAACGACTTAGAGAAGATATCTTTGTAGATGGAGAATAAACTCATCAGCAGCAGGATGTAACGACCTCCCAAGAAAATGTTCCAGATCTGTGGTGATGGGAGAGCGTGGTAATGGTGGTAGAGTGTGGTAATGGTGGTAGAGTGTGGTAATGGTGGTAGAGTGTGGTAATGGTGGTAGAGTGTGGTAAGGGTGATAGAGTGTGGTAATGGTGGTAGAGTGTGGTAATGGTGGTAGAGCGTGGTAATGGTGGTAGAGTGTGGTAATGGTGGTAGAGTGTGGTAGTCTCACTAATAAGGACCTAACACATTTTTAATTAAGTCTTGCAAAGGTCTATGTACAGTGAGAAAAGTTAATATAAATACTAATATATTTTGTTGTATTGTATAAACTTACTATTTACTATATAAACATTTTCCTTACTTTCAAAACTGTCACACCTTCCCTAACATCCCTCCTTGTACTCACCTCACTCACTCAAGAGGAGGAAGAAGATAATAGATAAGGTAAGGTAAGGCAATAGGTGTTGATACATAGTAATTATTTGAACATTGGAGGAAGAGGAAGAGTACAGTAGTAAAAGAAACATTATTAAACTCACTATTATACACATACTTAGTAGTAGTAGTAGTAGTAGTAATAGTAGTAGTAGTAGTAGTAGTAGTAGTAGTAGTAGTAGTAGTAGTGATTTCATACATATATACATACAGATTGCCAGATAGAAATGGTAGCCTAACAAGTCTTCAAGATGGCAACCTTCCTTTTACAGGAGACACACAAAGCTAATTTGTATGTAATTTACGTAAACAATAAAGTATTATTATTAAACAAGAGCTTTTAGAAGGAAATATATCTTCTTACACAATGCAAGTTTTCTCTCTCTCCCGGAGGCACCGTGAAGGTCTGGTCAACTTGTGTCCGTAAAACTTCTACTAAGACGTCAACTCAGCCTGTAAGATAAATAATAATAACAATAATAATGACAATAATAATAATGATAAAGATATAAACAATATATTCAATGGAGACAAACAAAATAAATACATAAACTACATATTATTATTACTATTATTGACTTTATACGTATTAAAAGAAGGATTAAAAGGCATCTATAAGCCATATAGTTCTGCCAGGGTTTAGAAGGTAGTGCTTCCCCTCTCACTAAAAAGCTGCTGTGAGCCGGGATCAAACTCACAACCTTTAGGTCACAAGCCGAGCACTGCACCACACAGCCACCCGGTCCCCTTATATAGAGAAGGAAAATAACACCTAAATAATAATAATAACAATATGACAATATAGTATACCTAATCAAAACAAATATTTTCTAAATTTATATATAAACAAAATTACGAACAAGGAAGGAAATTAAGTATATAAAAAAAATATATAAAAATATTTAAATAAGGAAAAATAAATAATAATAATAATATACACTCACCTTGGCTTGAAGTGAGTACACCTGTTGTTACCTGTGGAGTCTGACAGGATGCACTGGACATCCTGAGAGAGAGAGAGAGAGAGAGAGAGAGAGAGAGAGAGAGAGAGAGAGAGAGAGAGAGAGAGAGAGAGAGAGAGAGAAAAAAAAAATAAGAAAATAACTACAATAAATAATAATAACGAAAGAAAATATTTTTTTTACAAGATTATACACACACACACACACACACTTAAACAAACACACACACACACACACACACACACACACACACTTAAACAAACACACACACACACACACTTAAACAAACACACACACACACACACACTTAAACAAACACAAACACACACACCTCTATGGATAAAAAAAATAATGAAGAAGATTATCACTACAATGATTAGACCAAAAATGAAACATGCTGTGATTGTATGGTCTCCACATAAGAAAAAAACATATAAAGAACTTGAAAGAATATAATGAATAGCAATGAATGAAGATGGTTTCCGAGTTAGAAGGGCAGACGTGTGAGGAGAGGCTGGAAGAAATGAATACATCAACACTTGATAATAATAATAAGAGGTGACCTGATACCAGTATACAAACTTAAATGGAATGGATCAAACAGATATGAATATACTATCAAAGGAAGAAGCTACTTATACAAGAGGCCACAGGAAAAAATGAAAAAAAAGGGAACATGCTTGAATAACGTAAGGAAATATAGCTTTCCATAATAATGATAATAATAATGTGAGAGACAAAGAGAGAGATAGATTAGGTTAAGGAAACTTACAACTATTATTATTACTATTATCATATTATTATTATTGTAACCTCACCTAATTTTGCCATAGGTTCTGTAATACATGTAGCAGGCGGCCGCTGTAACTGCGCCCATTCCTGCAAACAACTGTAGGCCTATGGAGAGAAGAATAAGAAATTAATAAAAATCCGTACAATCACACTCACACATATATACAAACACATATCCTTACTTAACCATCTAACCACGCCCATTAAATGATTACCTAACACACACATACACACACACCTTCAGAAACATACTCTAAATTACACTAAATAAATAGCGACCTGCGTCCAGAATAACTTCGTAATGATTCGTAATGTGGATTGTGCGTTCGTCAATAGGTTATTAACTACGCCCACATCATATCCACGACCACGCCCATTAAATGATAACCTAAAACAATGCTATATAAAGCTACAATACCAAAATACACAGAATAACGTAGACAGCCATACATACACACCCTTTAACTACGCCCACCGCCCATTTCACCGTCCACAGCCACGCTCGCCTTCACGCCCATTCCCTTACCATTAAAATAGGTCCTCGCAGGTATCCTGGTGAAGTTAATAGAGGCATATCCTCCCTTAGGAGGCAAGTCCTGTGTCGGCGTAGCGGCCATATTATAAATCCGGCTCAACCCTGAGGCCTGAACTTGGCTGAGTAGGGATAAAAATATGAGTGTTTAAATTATATAAAAACTTAGTTAACAGTGTTAATTCATGTGTTTATTAATGTTTTTAATTCTATTTTACTTTTTTCAATCATTTGTTTGAGTGTGCGTCGTGTATTTATTGTTTTGAGTTATGAATTAAAAAAGGCCGAGATAAACCAATCTAAACTAATGCAAAAATCATATATAAAAACTAACTTGTACATAAAAAAAACATTATTAGATAACATAACCTCTATTTATACACAAAATAAGTATATAGAAGTAAACATATTAATAGTTTTAAGTAAAATTTTGGTCCGAGATGTGAATTGAATCGAAGTCAACAATAAGAAAACTGAGCCAAAATTCTTTTTAGGTAAATTATTCACGGTAAACTGAAATTAACTTAGATTAAGAAGTCAAACTTTGATTTTAACTTATAATAGAAGGTTAAACTTGGATTTGAACTGGTATTAGGGGGTTAAATTGGATTTAAACTAAGTTTTCCAGTAAACTTAGACTGAGTGTTTAAATTATATAAAAACTTAGTTAACAGTGTTAATTCATGTGTTTATTAATGTTTTTAATTCTATTTTACTTATTTTCATCATTTGTCTGAGTGTGCGTGATGTATTTATTGTTTTGAGTTATGAATTAAAAAAGGCCGAGATAAACCAATCTAAACTAATGCAAAAATCATATATAAAACTAATTTTTACATAGAAAAAACATTATTAGATAACATAACATTTAATTACACACAAAACAAGTATATTGAAGTAAACATATTAATAGTTTTAAGTAAAATTTTGGGCCGAGATGTAAAACTTGAATCGATGTAAACAATAACACTACTGGACCATAACATTCCCAAGTAAGTAATTCACATGGGCTCATAGTGTTCCCCAAGGGATCCTCGCAGCCCGAAAACAAGAACAACAACAACAAGTTATTCACAGGTAAAGTATTTCCTCAAATACAACATATATAAAAACATAAAATAACCAAGACTAAATAAACTAAATCCATAAATATGTCTAAACACCCATGAATTCCCTTATTTCCAGATATGTCAGAAGAGAAAAAGGAAGAGGAGAAAGGAGGAACGAATGAAGGAATTGGAGGAATGAAGGAAGGATTAGGAGGAGAAGGGAATACAGAGGAATTAAAGGATAAGGAAGAAGAAAATGCAAGAATTGACTACGAAAAGAAGACAAAGCAAGGAGAGACAGCTTTAAAAGTGATCTGTTTGGGAGACAGCGCCGTGGGAAAGAGCAAGAGAGAGAGAGAGAGAGAGACTATTTTTTTTTAAAGTTAGTCTTGTTTTGAAATTAATGTATATACATTTTTTTTTTTCCATAGAGAAAAAAAATACACAAACGCACACGCACACACACACTTTCCCTCCCCAGACACAAACACACCCTTACCCCTCTCCCCTTTCCCTTAACACACACTAATACTCTCTACAGACTGGTTGAACGCTTCCTCCTGGACGGTTATCAGCACCAGCAGCTGTCTACCTTCGCACTCACTCTACATAGATACAGAACCAAGATGGACGACAACGAACTTCTAGTGGGTGCGTTAAAGTATGTTGGAGGATGTTAAAGGATGTGATGGGTGTGTTTTGCGTTTGTTAAAGTGTGTTTAGGTTAGGTTACGTTAGGTCAGGTTAGATTATATATATATATATATATATATATATATATATATATATATATATATATATATATATATATATATATTCCTGTGTGAGTGAATTGAATAAGAATTAATTATATGTATGTATGTATTATTATTATTATTAGATTTTTGGGACAAAGCCGGGCAGGAGCGATTCCAGACTATGCATCCATCTTACTACCATCAGGTGGGTGAAAACACACACACACTCTCAAACACTCAAAAACGCACTTAATAACCCCTTCCCCCCGTCAACAGGCCCACGCTGCCATCTTGGCTTTCGATGCTACAAGGAAAGTTACATACAAGAATCTAAGCCTCTGGTATAAGGAATTAAGAGAGAATCGACCTTATATTCCCTGTTTCTGTGCTGTTAATAAGATAGACGGTAAGTTATAGTAGTAGTATAAGTAGTAGTAGTTGTAGTATAAGTAGTAGTAGTAGTAATGAAATAATAATAATGATGAATGATTTAGTAATAGTAATAGTAATAATAATGATAATGTTAATAATCTCTCGAGGAAGCGATCAAGATCTGATCTTGAGTGGACGTCGTAAACAAGCTCTCTGTTTATCACCCGCTACCGCCTCTAGTGCCGCCAGAAATCCTTGGAGTGACTTTCACTCCAAGACCTGAGTGTGGACAGCTTGCTGTAGTCTGTGTGAGACGACGATTGCCAGCCTGAGTGTCGTCACAGAGCAGTCACCTGCCCAGGTGGCGGCGACACCAACCGGGCCGACCGCCATGCACGTCGAGTCTAGCTCGGCTTTCCCTCCTCTCTCCGCTTCGAACAAGCGGGTACTTTCACCGGAGAGGGCTGCCCCAGACAAAACACCTCGTACCTGCCAGGATCCCCATTAGCCTTCGGACCAAGAGTACACCAAGGCGTCCTTTCTCCTCCGTGCCGTCTCCGGGGCACGGGTCTTCAACAACCCCAGTAAGGTTTCCCATGCCCTCCTCAGCTCTGCCCTCGGGAAGTATATCATAGAGGGGGAAACAAGATGTCTGGGCAATGGGTCTGCCCTCATTCTAGCTGTGTGGGAGCACCTACTTCCTAAGGTACCAGACCTACAGAGGGGCACTTTCCATCTGGGGGAATGGGAAGTTACCTGCCGCAGGGCCGAGAGGGACTGCGGCGATTACCAGTATGCCAGGGTGGGACCGCTGGCAGCCGAGGCAGACCTTGTTGAGGTCTGGGACCACTTCAGGATCCTCGATGGTGGTGAGGTAGTGGAACTCGTCTGGATCCCGGCCCACCATCCGCCGAGGACTACCACCGGGAAGTGGTTAAGACTAAAGGTGAGGGGCACACTTCCCACTAGAGTGTCCATCTCCCAAATGGTGTTCTGGCCCATACCTTACCTCCTCTCTCTGCTCCGCTGTCCTGGATGCCAAAAAATCGGGCATTCCATTAACACCTGTAGGTCGTCAGTGCGATGTTCCCGATGTAGTGGCCCCCACCCTTACAAGCAGAACAACACCACCACCTGCACTAGACCTTACCACTGCTTCCAGTGTGGGGGAGCACATGGTCCCCGGTCTGCATACTGCCCCTACAACCACCACGCCCAGCAAGTATATACAGACATGGTGCGTGATAAAAAGCCACTCTACGCCATCAACAAACAGCTGAGGGACATCACCACGCGAAAACCACAGACACCCCGCGAACCACAACACACTCCTCCTGCATCTCCTCCACAAGGGTCACAACTGACCCCACCTGCACCAGCTCCATCTCTTCCTAACCAACCGGCAGTTGGGCCAGTACGACCAGGTGAGTCATACGCTTCCGTCACCACTGACAACAAGTTTTCCCTACTCCAGGACCATCCGGACGAAGACGCCATCCTCCTGGCAGACAGTGATGTCACCCCTGTGCCTTGCAGTCCAAACCGTCCCCTGCGGTACCGTCACATGCCTCGCCATAGACAGCTAGGGTGTCAGCCACCCCCACCAACTCCGTCACCCTCGGTTCCTGAGGAAGGACCCACTCACTTCCATGTGGAGGCTGAAGTTCACCAGCCGTTTGTCCCACCGACTCGTCAAGGCCAGAGGACAGAGCGGTCCTCTAGTCAAGCCACCCCTCCACATCCGTCACCCACCATGCCCACAAGACATCCTGCCCCACCCTCCTGCCCTACCTACCCATTGCCTGGTCCTACCTCCTCCTCCCAAACTGAAGTAGTTCTTTCCCGAGTTTTCTCCCTTATATGGAAAGGCTACCATCTTTACCAAAAGGGCACTTCGATGCCTGACATCCTCACCACTCTCTGGCCTATTCTCTCCATGCTTTTTACTTCTCTTTTCCCTTAATGGCCCTTACCTTCCTCTTCTGGAATGCCAGGTCACTCCCCAGGAAGACTGCAGAGCTCCATACATACCTACGAGACACGCTCCCCTCGGTGGTCGGGTTATGCGAGACTTGGTTGTCACCTCAAGTATCGCTCAGGTTCCCTGGCTATACCATATACAGGAAGGACCGTCATCAGGGACGTGGTGGGGGTGTCATCCTGGCTTTTCGTGATGAGCTGCACCACTCCATGCTCCCCTTTCCTCAGTGGCCTGCCGGACACCTGGAGATTGTTGCTGCCAGGGTCGGTCTACGACGGGACTGGCTAACCGTGGCAGTATTTTATAACCCCGGTGGGGCTGCCACTTACCAGGAATATAACCACTACTTCTCCTCTCTTCCCCCTCCTGTACTCGTCATGGGGGACTTTAATGCCCACCACCATTGCTGGGAGCCAGACCTGTCTCCTGACCATCACACCACCTCGGGCACTACTCTATTCAAAATAGTGATGGACTCTCCACACCTGTCCTTGCTGAGCCCATCAGGTCTTGCCACCAGGTTTCATCCCCACACTGGTGCTTCCTCTGTCCTGGACCTCTTCATTGGAGACCCAGTATTTTGCGGTTCCACCTTCTCCACTGGGCCATACATGGGGAGTGACCATCTCCCTGTACTAGCGTCTATCCCTCATGCCCCTTCTCCGTCTCACCCTGGTTGCCTTCCTCGATGGAAGTTGCTGCCGTCTGGGTGGCCCAAATACAGGGAGGCCCTTCAACCCTCTCCCGATGTTTCCACCCTTCCGTTAGGGGAAGCTGCGACCTCACTTCAACACACCCTGGAGGTAGCTGGTGCGACTACTTTCCATCAAGTCACCCGTTCCACGCCCCGCCGCCCAGGTAAACCTTGGTGGAGTGATGAGTGCACCCAGGTCGTTCAAGCCCGTAGGAGGGCTTGGTCCAGGTGGAGGAGAACACCAACAGTAGAGGCTGGCAGGGAATACCGTCGCCTTGATGCAGTCTGTGCGAGAACCATCCTCAAGGCTCAGAGAAGTGCATGGGACTCCCACTGCTCCTCCCTTTCCTTCTCTTCCTCCATCAAGAGAACCTGGGACTTCCTGCACTCCATGGAGGGGAAGAAGACACGACAACCTCTACCCCTGACGGATGGAGCCCAGGCCCCACTAGATGACCCTCAAAAAGCGGAACTCCTGACACACCACTACCATCAGAAAATTGGCATCCCTCCGACCCTCCGCCCCCCCCCCCCACCAGACCTCCACCACGTCATCTCCACATCCACTGCTTCTCCAGGTCCTCCAGAGCTGGAACGCCCTTTCACCCCAAAGGAATTAGAAGAGGCCCTTACCACTCTCAACACCGGTAAAGCCTCGGGACTCGACAACATCCCTTACGAGTTCCTGACCCACCTCACCCCTCCCCTACTGGACAGCCTCCTGCATATCTACAACACCAGCTGGATAACAGGGACCTACCCTACTTGTTGGAAAGCCTCGGTTCTCATCCCCATTCACAAGCCAGGCAAGGATCCAACACTGCCATCAGCTTACAGACCCATCGCACTCCTTTCCTGCATCGGGAAGCTGATGGAGCGTCTGGTGACCACAAGGCTTTCATGGTGGCTCGAAGAGAAACACCTGCTTGGGGAGGAGCAATGCGGTTTTCGACCCCGCAGAAGTACCCTGGATGTCCTGAGTCAAATGGATTTCCACATCAGTGATACCTACCGCCAGCGTCAGGTCATGCTCTCCTTATTCATCGACCTAGAAGGGGCCTTTGACTCTGCATCACATGAGGGGATTATTTACAAGCTGGCCACCATGGGTATTACCGGTACCACCCTCACCTGGATCCAGAATTACCTCTCTAACCGTTCATATCAAGTGGCAGTGGGCGCCTCCTTGTCACCATCGCATCCCATCCGTAGGGGCGTTCCACAAGGCTCCATCATCAGCCCTCTTCTATTTAATGTCCTCCTATCTGACCTCCGCTTCCCCCACCACTCACACCTTCAAATTTACGCCGATGACATCACCATCGTTACCCGAGCACCGACACTGGCCATGGCCCAGACTCGCCTGCAAGAAGCTGCAACTGTTTTCGAGAATTGGGTGACCACTTGGGGTCTTACGGTTAGTGCCCCCAAAAGCACACTCATGTGCTTCACCCTCAAGTCCCTCCCATCCTCGCCTACGATGACACTGTGCGGACAGGTTGTTCCTTACTCTAAGACGCACACCTTCCTGGGTCTGCGGTTGGATGGTACTCGCCTCTCCTGGGCCAGACACGTGGACTATCTCCGCACAGCCTGTAATAAACGCCTGGACGTCATGAAGAGGATTGCCGGAGTCTGCTGGGGTGCCAACCGTGACCTCCTCCTTCGATACTACCTTGCAACCATCAGGCCCAAGATCATGTACGGCAGCAGTATCTATGGTTCTGCGGCACACTCTGTCCTCGCTAAACTGGATCCCATCCAGACTGCTGCCCTTCGGATCTCAATGGGGGCTATGAGATCCTCTCCTGTGGTCTCCCTGCATGCTGAGTGTGGCATCCCACCCCTGTCCACCCACAGAAGAGCAGTTTTGTGCCAGCACTATTACCACATCCTAAGCCTGCCCCAGTCTCATCCCCTCGCTGCCCTCTATTCCAACTCTGGTGTAGACCAGCATGCACCTGTCTGGTTCCCAGGTGCACGGCAGCCCCTGTTGGTCAGAGCTCTACAAGCCTTTAACACCCTTGGCTTACCACCTCCACCCCCACAACCCATCAGCCCACACTGCCCCATCCCACCTTGGCTGGACCTCTCCCCCATGTTCATCCTCCACCTTCCTGGTCTGCCCAGCCGGCACTCCACAACCATTTTGGCCCAGACTCTCTTCCACCAGATGGACAAGACTTTATTCCAGCACCACACCAGACTTTACACAGATGGCTCCCATTCTCCGTCTCCTCCTTCCACCGCTGCAGCCGTATACGATCCCGCTCTCTCCATCTGTAGGACGTGGAGGCTTCCATCTCAGACCGACGTCCTGACGGCAGAGCTCTATGCCCTCCACCAGGCCATAGAACACCTCCACACCAGTCACCCTAAGGGCAAGGCAGTGCTTTACACGGACTCCCTCTCCTCACTCCACCTCCTCCTTTCCCACCACCCATCATCATCCACGGTTCTCGTACACACCATCCAGAGGATCCTCATCCACCTTACCACCGAGGGCTGGGAGATTACCTTTCAGTGGATTCCCTCGCATACGGGTATCCGAGGTAACAAGGTCGCCGACGCCGCCGCCAAGATGGCCTTATCGGAGGTAAACATTACCCCCCTCCCCCTGCCACTCTCCACCGCCAATCGCCTTTTGACACGGGTCTGTCACTCCACCTGGGACTCCACACTCAATAATGCCCTCCGCATCACCTCAATGGGTCAATATCACAGTGATTCTTCCCCACAGCCGTGGGTGAGACAGCGGTCCCGCGTCTTAGACGTAGCACTCACCCGCCTCCGCCTAGGCCACATCAGACTCAACGCGCACCTACACCGCCTCCGCCTGTCGCCTGACCCTAACTGCCCCTGGTGCAGGTCTGTCCCAGACACCATTGACCACCTCCTGCTGCAGTGCCCGCGCTTCCACTCCCAACGCGTTTTACTGCGCTCACAACTCATCGCACTAAGAATTCCCACCTTTGACCTGCCCACCCTACTTGCTGCGGCGGGTGTCCACCTCACAAAACAACACACTGTTCCCCGCCTAACCTGCGCCTTCCTGAAGAAGACGGGCCAACTGTCCCGCCTGTGAGTGTCTCATAGGACATCGCCAGGGCTCATAGGGCCCCTCAAGGGGAATCCTCGCAGCCCTAAACAACAACAACAACAACATAATCTCTCTCTCTCTCTGTCTACCCCCACGACTTTTTTATTTGATTTTCTTAGACTATTTTTGCTTATATACTATCCATACTATTCTTAATGATAGTTCGGATAGTACCAAAAGATGCGTGTGGGGTAGGCGGATAGTTTGAAATAGTCGGATAGTCGATTGGATGTGTGTTAATAGTACTTTTTTATATGTTTCTTTACCCCCATGATTTTTTTATTTGATTTTCTTAGACTACTTTGGCTTACATACTATCTAGACTCTAGATAGTATGTAAGCCAAAGTAGTCTAAGAAAATCAAATAAAAAAATCATGGGGGTAAAGAAACATATAAAAAAGTACTATTAACACACATCCAATCGACTATCCGCCTACCCAACACGCACATTTCCGTACCATCCAGACTATCCCAACTACTCACCTCGGCCGGGAATTCGACTATTTCAAACTGGCTGCTGAAATCTGGTACTATTCCAATGGCCAGGAGGAAGATTAGGGTGAAGGCAAATAGTAAGCTGTAAAATAATGGTCGATTTTCTGATAGGCTTTCCATGTACGGCCGACCCTGGAATAGTAATAGTAGTAGTTAATAATAGTAGTAGGAGGAGGAGGAGTAGTAGTAGTAGTAGTAATAGTAATAGTAGTAGTAATAGTAGTAGTAATAGTAGTAGTAGTAGTAGTAGTAGTAGGAGTAGGAGTAGTAGTAGGAGGAGGAGGAAGAGGAGGAGGAGGAGGAGGAAGAGGAGGAGGAGGAGGAAGAGGAGGAGGAGGAGGAGGAGGAGGAGGAGGAAGAGGAGGAGGAGGAGGAGGAGGAGGAGTAATAGTAATAGTAGTAGTAATAGTAATAGTAGTAGTAATAGTAATAGTAGTAGTAGGAGTAGTAGTAGTAGTAGTAGTAGTAGTAGGAGGAGGAGGAGGAGGAGGAGTAATAATAATAATAATAGTAATTTTATATATATACATTTTTTATCTACTTCTATAATCTACTTCTACCCTCTACTCACCCTGTAGTTGATGGCGAAGGTAGACACTTGTAGAGAGAGTGAGACGGTAGAGTTGATCAAGTTAGGTTCAAATTCTCTCTCTAATTCTACCACTGGCCTGTAAAGATAGTGGGTTGGATTAGAGATAGCTCACTTTTTCTCTCTCTCTCTTTTTTTTTTTCTCTCTCTCTCTCTCTCTCTCTCTCTCTCTCTCTCTCTCTAAAAAATATTACAATCATTATCATCATTAAATCATCGTTAATCAGCCCCTAATTAGCTCTTAATTACCTTGCTGGACTGAACTCATTAGCGAGACTAACGAGGTAGATTAGGCAGCAGAAATGAGACAAGAACTGCAGCAACACGGTGGTGTTGGTGTAGAAATTAAAAATGTTTGCTAATGGCCGGCTCCTGCTCAACTCAGGTAGAGGCTAGAATAGTAGGGATAGTCTCATTAGTAGCGGGAATAGTCATAGTAATAGTAGTAATAGTCTGGTTGGTGTGGGAATAATAGTTTTTGAGATATTGCAATTTTTGTCTGGCTTGAAAAAAAAATTGGGGGTTCATTTTTTTTTTGGAAATGTTTATAAATTGGTCTAAAAAACATACTTGTAATTAATTTAGAATGATGGGGATAGTCTCATTAGTAGCGGGAATAGTCATAGTAATAGTAGTAATAGTCTGGTTGATGTAGTAGTAATAGTTTTTGAGATATGGCAATTTTTATCTGATACTTGTCTGAAATCCAACCAGAAAAATTTACTCAAAATTATATGCAAAATGAAAAAAATATATAGATACAATAAACAATAAGTGATGAAACTTTGCACAAATATAGATGAATAATAGTAGTAATAGTAGCAACAATAGTAATAACAATAGTAATAATAGTTTAGGAAATATAACCAAAAAGGAAACAGCTTACCGTGAAATCCAACCTTAAAAATTTCCCAAATAATTTCACTCAAACCGAAAAAACCCATAGATGCAATAAACAATAAACGCTGAAACTTCACACAAACCTAGACCAATCACGTACCTTGGACCGTGATATGAAGAGGAAGCAGCCAGCCAATAGGAGTCCTTGTAGCGTTGCCTGATAATCACTAAATTTTATCCCGTCTAAGTACAAGACGGACTGAGCATAGGCAAGTATCAATGCGTTTAAAGCCAATATTTTAAACATCTGTAGTGTCGTGACCAGGGTACAGCGGCCTTGCTTGATGATGTGGCAGACTGTAAGGATAGTCAGAGGATAGTCAAAATAGTACATAAATAGTCGAATAGTAGTTTAGTTCATAATAATTCTCTATCTATCTATCTATATCTATCTATTAAATTATCTATTATCTCGTCTTCTATCATAATTACGTTAAAAAGTATATTAATTAAATTTATAGATAATTTAATTGGGTATATTTTTTGTTCAATACATTTTCCTGTGTGACAAATAGTTTGAAAGTTATTCAAGGAAAACAAACTAACTATGTAACAATTTTCATGAGATTCGGAGGTGTGGAATTTTTCATGAAATTTCCCAGTGTAACATTACACAACCTTAGAATTTTTGAGACCATTTATATTTTTTGAAATAACTCAAAAACTATGATATTTACGTCAAAACCGTATAGAACATAAATGGAAGAGCTTGAAAAGAGCTTTATTTTGAGCTTAATTACACTCAAATCGGACCGTAAATAAAGATGTAGGAATGAATAATGTTATACATTCATTATTTGCACAAACTCGTAATTTCCTTCAATACTAATGAAGGTAATTAAAATCGGAAAACGCCATTAGAGAGACAATTAAAAACTCTATAACATTACTTCTATACAATATTTCCATAGGCCTAATAATTACTTAGAAAAATGAGAAAAACTAATTAGGTCTCAAATCTGGTGCTAATTTTACACCACAAAATGAGAAAAAAATTGAATATAATAATAATGATAAAATTGAGTCTTGAACTATTACTATTATTACTACGACTATTACTATTACCACTACGACTATTACTATCAGACTACGACTATTACTATCACGACTACGACTATTACAATCACGACTACGACTATTACTATCACAACTACGACTATTACTATCATAACTACTACTATTACTATCATGATACGACTATTACTATCACGATTACGACTATTACTATCACGACTACGACTATTACTATCATGACTACGACTATTACTATCACGACTACGACTATTACTATCACGACTATGACTATTACTATCACAACTACGACTATTACTATCACAACTATGACTATTACTATCACGACTACGACTATTACTATCACGATTACGACTATTACTATCACGACTACGACTATTACTATCACGACTACGACTATTACTATCACGATTATGACTATTACTATCACGATTACGACTATTACTATCACGACTACGACTATTACTATCATGACTACGACTATTACTATCACGACTACGACTATTACTATCACGACTACGACTATTACTATCACGACTACGACTATTACTATCATGACTACGACTATTACTATCACGACTACGACTATTACTATCACAACTACCACTATTACTATCACGATTACGACTATTACTATCACGACTACGACTATTACTATCATGACTACGACTATTACTATCACGACTACGACTATTACTATCATGACTACGACTATTACTATCACGATTACGATTATTACTATCACGACTACGACTATTACTATCATGACTACGACTATTACTATCATGACTACGACTATTACTATCACAACTACGACTATTACTATCACGATTACGACTATTACTATCACGACTACGACTATTACTATCACGACTACGACTATTACTATCATGACTACGACTATTACTATCACAACTACGACTATTACTATCACGATTACGACTATTACTATCACGACTACGACTATTACTATCATGACTACGACTATTACTATCACAACTACGACTATTACTATCACGACTATGACTATTACTATCACGACTACGACTATTACTATCACGACTACGACTATTACTATTATAACTACTACTATTACTATCACGATACGACTATTACTATCACGATTACGACTATTACTATCACATCTACGACTATTACTATCATAACTACGACTATTACTATCACGACTATGACTATTACTATCACGATTACGACTATTACTATTACGACTACGACTATTACTATCACGACTACGACTATTACTATCACGACTACGACTATTACTATCACGACTACGACTATTACTATCACGACTACGACTATTACTATCATAACTACTACTATTACTATCACGACTACGACTATTACTATCACGACTACGACTATTACTATTACGACTACGACTATTACTATCACGACTACGACTATTACTATCACGACTACGACTATTACTATCACGATTACGACTATTACTATCACAACTACGACTATTACTATCATGACTACGACTATTACTATCACGACTATGACTATTACTATCACAACTATGACTATTACTATCACAACTACGACTATTACTATCACGACTACGACTATTACTATCACGACTACGACTATTACTATCAAGACTACGACTATTACTATCACAACTACGACTATTACTATCACGACTATTACTATCACGACTACGACTATTACTATCACGACTATGACTATTACTATCACGACTACGACTATTACTATCACGACTACGAGTATTACTATCACAACTACGACTATTACTATCACGACTAGGACTATTACTATCACGACTACGACTATTACTATCACAACTACGACTATTACTATCACGACTACGACTATTACTATCACGATTACGACTATTACTATCACAACTACGACTATTACTATCACAACTACGACTATTACTATCACGATTACGACTATTACTATCACGACTACGACTATTACTATCATGACTACGACTATTACTATCACGACTACGACTATTACTATCACGATTACGACTATTACTATCACAACTACGACTATTACTATCACGACTACGACTATTACTATCACGACTACGACTATTACTATCACGATTACGACTATTACTATCACGACTACGACTATTACTATCACGACTACGACTATTACTATCACAACTACGACTATTACTATCACGACTATGACTATTACTATCACGAGTATGACTATTACTATCACGACTACGACTATTACTATCACGACTACGACTATTACTATCACAACTACGACTATTACTATCACGACTACGACTATTACTATCACGAGTACGACTATTACTATCACGAGTACGACTATTACTATCACGAATACGACTATTACTATCACGACTACGACTATTACTATCACAACTACGACTATTACTATCACAACTACGACTATTACTATCACAACTACGACTATTACTATCACGACTACGACTATTACTATCACGACTACGACTATTACTATCACGACTACGACTATTACTATCACGACTACGACTATTACTATCACGATTACGACTATTACTATCACGACTACGACTATTACTATCACAGCTACGACTATTACTATCATGACTACGACTATTACTATCACAACTACGACTATTATTATCACGATTACGACTATTACTATCACGACTACGACTATTACTATCACAACTACGACTATTACTATCACGACTACGACTATTATTATCACGATTACGACTATTACTATTACCACTACGACTATTACTATCACAACTACGACTATTACTATCATGACTACGAGTATTACTATCACAACTACGACTATTACTATCACGACTATGACTATTACTATCACGACTACGACTATTACTATCACGACTACGACTATTACTATCACAACTACGACTATTACTATCACGACTACGACTATTACTATCACAATTACGACTATTACTATCACAACTACGACTATTACTCACGATACGACTATTACTATCACAACTACGACTATTACTATCACGACTACGACTATTACTATCACAACTACGACTATTACTATCACAACTACGACTATTACTATCACGACTACGACTATTACTATCACAACTACGACTATTACTATCACGACTACGACTATTACTATCACTACGACTATTACTATCACAATTACGACTATTACTATCACGACTACGACTATTACTATCACGACTACGACTATTACTATCACGACTACGACTATTACTATCACGACTACGACTATTACTATCACAACTACGACTATTACTATCACGACTACGACTATTACTATCACGACTACGACTATTACTATCACGACTACGACTATTACTATCACGACTACGACTATTACTATCACGACTATTACTATCACGACTACGACTATTACTATCACGACTACGACTATTACTATCACGACTACGACTATTACTATCACGACTACGACTATTGCTATCACAAGTACGACTATTACTATCACAACTACGACTATTACTATCACAAAATAGTCATAAACAAATAATTAAATAAATAATAATAGTCATTAATAGTTATAAATACCAAATCAAACTATTACTATCGTCTATAGATAGTCTGAAAATAGTCCAGGATAGTTAGGAATAGTCTAAAAATAGTCTAGAAATAGTTTTAAAATCATTAAAATTCAGATTATACAAAATTTCCCCATAATTAACACTTAATCACCACACTTAACCACACTTTTCATCCACTTCTAATTACTTTACACTTACCACCTTCTACCACACTTTAGCCACACCCTTCCCCCGCCCCCCCCATCCCCAAGTGACCTAATTACCCCCCTAATTAGCCCAATAATTAAGGACTTACCGCACTGTATGGATGATAATTTAGAGGTGAAAGGGGCGGCGATAGATGCGTCTCCTAGCTTGACTATCATGTTGTTTTCACTCAAAATCCTTAAGTATTTTTTGTAGTTTCGCCATTTGCTCCTGAAATAGTAATAGTAGATAGTCGATAGTCATGGTGTGGGTGGAGAATTTAATGGACTATCCGATGGTCGTGTTTAGATTTTTTTTTTTTTATTAGAGTTTTGTGAAATTATTTTTAGTGATGCACTCTATTTTTGTCTCCATGTCTCGGCATTCTTTCCTCCATATCTTCCTCCATTTTTTACCTCCATCTCTCTCCTTCCATATACACTTTCCTCCATCTCTCCATACCTCCAAACACACTCTAACACACTTACAACACACTTAAAAACACACTTTTATTACACTATTTTAAACTGTATTTGCTATTTTTCTCTCCATGTCTCTCCATTCTTTCCTCCATATCTCTCTCCGTTTTTTACCTCCATCTCTCTCCTTCTTTCTATACACACTTTCCTCCATCTTTCCTCCATACCTCCAAACACACTCTAACACACTTATAACACACTTAAAAACACACTTTTATAAAAATAGTCTAAAATAGTTCAAAAATAGTCAAAAATAGTTCAAAAATAGTTCATAAATAGTCAAAAATAGTCATAAATAGTTCAAAAATAGTCAAAAATAGTTCATAGTCAAAAATAGTTCAAAAATAGTCAAAAATAGTTCAAAAATAGTTCATAAATAGTCAAAAATAGTCATAAATAGTTCAAAAATAGTCAAAAATAGTTCAAAAATAGTCAAAAATAGTTCATAGTCAAAAATAGTCAAAAATAGTTCAAAAATAGTTCATAAATAGTCAAAAATAGTCATAAATAGTTCAAAAATAGTCAAAAATAGTTCAAAAATAGTCAAAAATAGTTCAAAAATAGTCAAAAATTGTTCAGAAATAGTCAAAAATAGTTCATAAATAGTCAAAAATAGTTCATAAATAGTCAAAAATAGTTCATAAATAATCAAAAATAGTTCAAAAATAGTCAAAAATAGTTCAGAAATAGTAAAAAATTGTTCAAAAATAGTCATGGATAGTTCAAAAATAGTCAGAAATAGTAAAAAATAATCATAGATAGTTCAAAAATAGTCAAAAATAGTTCAGAAATAGTCAAAAATAGTTCAGAAATAGTCAAAAATAGTTCAGAAATAGTCAAAAATAGTTCAGAAATAGTCAAAAATAGTTCAGAAATAGTCAAAAATAGTTCATAAATAGTCAAAAATAGTCAAAAATAGTTCAAAAATAGTCAAAAATAGTTCAGAAATAGTCAAAAATAGTTCAAAAATAGTCCAAAAAGTCAAAAATAGTTATGGATAGTTTAGAAAGTCAGAAATAGTCAAAAATAGTCAAAAATAGTTCAGAAATTGTCAAAAATAGTTCAAAAATAGTCCAAAAAGTCAAAAATAGTTCAAAAATAGTCATGGATAGTTTAGAAAGTCAAAAATTGTTCAGAAATAGTCAAAAATAGTTCAGAAATAGTAAAAAATAGTCAAAAATAGTTCAGAAATAGTCAAAAATAGTTCATAAATAGTCAAAAATAGTTCAGAAATAGTCAAAAATAGTTCAGAAATAGTCAAAAATAGTTCAGAAATAGTCAAAAATAGTTCAAAAATAGTCATGGATAGTTCAAAAATAGTCAAAAATAGTTCAAAAATAGTCAAAAATAGTTCAGAAATAGTAAAAAATAGTACAAAATAGTTCAGAAATAGTAAAAAATAGTTCAAAAATAGTCAAAAATAGTCATGGATAGTTCAAAAATAGTCAAAAATAGTTCAGAAATAGTCAAAAATTGTTCAGAAATAGTCAAAAATTGTTCAGAAATAGTCAAAGATAGTCAAAAATTGTTCAGAAATAGTCAAAAATAGTTCAGAAATAGTCAAAAATAGTTCAGAAATAGTCAAAAATAGTCAAAAATAGTTCAGAAAGTCAAAAATAGTTCAGAAATAGTCAGAAATAGTTCAAAAATAGTTCAGAAATAGTCAAAAATAGTTCAGAAATAGTCAAAGATAGTCAAAAATAGTTCAGAAATAGTCAAAAATAGTTCAGAAATAGTCAAAAATAGTTCAGAAATAGTCAAAAATAGTTCAGAAATAGTCAAAAATAGTTCAGAAATAGTCAAAAATTGTTCAGAAATAGTCAAAAATTGTTCAGAAATAGTCAAAAATTGTTCAGAAATAGTCAAAAATTCAGAAATAGTCAAAAATAGTTCAGAAATAGTCAAAAATAGTTCAGAAATAGTCAAAAATAGTTCAGTCAAAAAATAGTTCAGAAATAGTCAAAAATAGTTCAGAAATAGTCAAAAATTGTTCAGAAATAGTCAAAAATAGTTCAGAAATAGTCAAAAATAGTTCAGAAATAGTCAAAAATAGTTCAGAAATAGTCAAAAATAGTTCAGAAAGTCAAAAATAGTTCAGAAATAGTCAAAAATAGTTCAGAAATAGTCAAAAATAGTTCAGAAATAGTCAAAAATTGTTCAGAAATAGTCAAAAATTGTTCAGAAATAGTCAAAAATTGTTCAGAAATAGTCAAAAATTGTTCAGAAATAGTCAAAAATAGTCAAAAATAGTCAAAAATAGTTCAGAAATAGTCAAAAATTGTTCAGAAATAGTCAAAAATAGTTCAGAAATAGTCAAAAATAGTTCATAAATAGTCAAAAATAGTTCAGAAATAGTCAAAAATAGTTCAGAAATAGTCAAAAATAGTTCAGAAATAGTCAAAAATAGTTCAGAAATAGTCAAAAATAGTTAAAAAAAAAATAGTCAGAACATTAATCACAAAATAGTAAAAATAAATAAATAAATAAATAAATTACATCAATTAATTTTTTAATAATAGTAATAGTCATAATAGTAATAGTAATAGTAATAGTCATAATAGTACCTTTAGTCAGCATCCAATCAATGGCCGCCAGAGTCGTCTTCTCCTGTGGGTCACCTACAAGACCATCGTCAAGCTGGACTAGTGAGTGGCAGCACGCTAGTACCTGGGATAGTAATAGTAATAGTAGTCATAGTAGTAGTATGGATAGTAGTCATGTGAGATGTCGAATAGTAGGTTAATAGTAGTGGTAAATAGTGTGGGAATAGTTATAGTAGTCTAGGATGGATAGTAGTAGTAGTAGTAGTAGTAGTAGTAGTAATAGTTATATCAATAGCAGTAGAAATAGTTAAAAAAAATAATCAATAATAATAATAGTAATAGTAGTAATGGTAATAATAGTAATAGTAATAATAGTTTACCTGGATGGTCTCTAAGGGAGCCTCGCTAAGTGGTATTACATCTGACGTTCCACTGAAATCAATAAAAAATAATTACACACACCTCCACTTTTTTACTTATAACTCAGTAACTATTCCACTTACACTAATACCACTTAAACCACTTATAGCCACTTAAATTCCCTACAACCTAACTCCAATAACACTTTCCTACCCCTTATACTTTAGCCAGAAAAGTGAAAAGTGTAGGAGACTTAGAAAGAAATGACCACTTATATAGATAAATTTCTCACACACTTCCACTTTTTTCCTTATAACTCAGTAACCATTCAACTTACACTAATACCACTTATATCACTTATTACCACTTAAATTCCCTACAACCTAACCCCACTAACACTTTCCTACCTCTTATACTTTAGCCAGAAAAGTGAAGTGTAGGAGAGACTTGAAAGAAATGACCACTTATATAAATAAATTTTTCACACACCCTTCCACTTTTTTCCTTATAACTCAAAAACCAATCCACTTACACTAATACCACTTATAACCACTTAAATTTCCTACAACCTAACCCCACTAACACTTTCTTACCCCTTATACTTTAGCCAGAAAAGTGAAGTGTAGGAGAGATTTAGAAAGAAATGACCACTTATATAAATAAATTTCTCACACACCCTTCCACTTTTTTCCTTATAACTCAAAAACCAATCCACTTACACTTACACCACTTAAACCACTTAAATTCCCACACCCCACAACCCCAACAACCAATCACAACTCACCCAATCCCAGCCACGCCTTCCACCACCAAATCATCTGAGGTCAACGTTCCGGTCTTATCAAAACACGTCACATCGATTTTCCCGCCAAATGGTATTCTGAATGGCTCTGTGCAAAACACAAATAGTCTGGATAGTGATAGTAAGGACGTGTTGACGGCCAAGGATAGTTCAATGGGTAGTTCTGGAGGTACTACTGAGGTCAGGATGAGTGTGCATTCTAATAGTAGTTTGTAGCGACTCCTATCCGGGTCCTACATGCCTGGAATAGTACGATAGTAGACTATTAGTGGGGTGGATAGGTCAGAAATAGTGTTTTTTTTTATTATTGTGGTTAAAATGGTTGAAATAGTTAAAAGTAGTATGTTTTAGGTGGAAATAGTATGTTTTGTGCCTGGGATAGTACGATAGTAGACTATTAGTGCGGTGAATAGTACAGAAATAGTGTTTTTTTTTATTATTGTGGTTAAAATGGTTGAAATAGTTAAAAATAGTATGTTTTGGGTGGAAATAGTATGTTTTGTGCCTGGGATAGTACGATAGTAAACTATTAGTGCGGTGAATAGTACAGAAATAGTGTTTTTTTTAATTATTGTGGTTAAAATAGTAAAAAATAGTATGTTTTTTTGAATAATAGTACAGTGATAGTCAAAATAGTATATGTTTTTGACTATTCATGTTAAAATAGTCTGAATAGTCTAATAGTCACAGAATAGTAACAAAATAGTACATTTCTATATATAATCAATATACAAAAAAATTAATAAATAAATAATAATAATAATAATAATAATAGTCTAAAATAGTCTACTATCCTGACCATTAATAATAATAATAAATTAATTAATAAATAAAAAATAATAAAAACAATTAATCTAAAAACAAATTAAAAAAAAATAATAAATTACTCAAAATCTCAAAATAGTCACAAAATAGTCACCCAAAACAGTCTACTATCCTGACCATTAATAGTAAAAAAAAATATATAATAAAATAAATAAATAAAAAATAATAAAAATAATTAATAAAAAAAAAAAAAAAAAAAAAAAAAAAAAAAAACTCAAAATAGTCACAAAATAGTCCCCCAAATAGTCTACTATCCTGACCATTAATAGTAAAAAAATAAATAAATAAATAAATAAATAATAAAAATAATTAATCTAAAAAATATATATATAAAAAAAAAAAAATACTCAAAACCTCAAAAGTCACAAAATAGTCACCCAAATAGTCTACTATCCTGACCATTAATAGTAAAAAAAAAAAATAATAAATAAATAAAAAATAATAAAAATAATTAATCTAAAAAATATATATAAAAAAAAAAAAAAAAAAAAAACCCTGCAAATAGTCACAAAATAGTCATCAAAATAGTTTACTATCCTGACCTTTAATCCAGACATAGGCAGCAGCAGCCACCGCAAACACCAGCAGGAATAGTATGAAGGCCAGCGTCTCCAGACTATTCGCAGTGGCCCGGCTCACACCATACAAAATAGTCTTCAATAGTCTGCCTTGGATAGTACCAAAACCGGTTCTAAGGACGTAACACACACACCCACTATCCGGGGCTGAAATAGTAATAGTAGTCATGTTGGGTGTGGAATAGTAGGTTAATAGTAGTGGTAAATAGTGTGGTGATAGTAGGAATAGTCTAGGATGGATAGTAATAGTAGTAGTATCGATAGTAATGGTGTTCGGTGTGGAATAGTAGGTTAATAGTAGTGGTAAATAGTGTGGTGATAGTAGGAATAGTCTAGGATGGATAGTAATAGTAGTAGTATGGATAGTAGTGGTTGGGTGTGGAATAGTAGGTTAATAGTAGTGGTAAATAGTGTGGTGATAGTAGGAATAGTCTAGTATGGATAGTAGTGGTGTTGGGTGTGGAATAGTAGGTTAATAGTAGTGGTAAATAGTGTGGTGATAGTAGAAATAGTCTAGGATGGATAGTAATAGTAGTAGTATCGATAGTAATGGTGTTGGGTGTGGAATAGTAGGTTAATAGTAGTGGTAAATAGTGTGGGGATAGTAGGAATAGTCTAGGATGGATAGTAATAGTAGTAGTATGGATAGTAGTGGTGTTGGGTGTGGAATAGTAGGTTAATAGTAGTGGTAAATAGTGTGGGGATAGTAGGAATAGTCTAAGATGGATAGTAATAGTAGTAATAGTAGAAATAATAATTAATAGTAGTAATAATAGTGCTGAAAACAGGAAATAGTCCATAAAATAGTAATAATAGTCATGCTTATAATAGTACAATATAAAAAAAATATATATATATATAAAAAAAATCTGAAATAGTCTAAAATAGTCTACTATCCATACCTCTCAACGCGATAGTAGTCTTGATAGGCGAGGTGTGTTGGACTATTTTCGTTTCTCCGTATAGAACATGTAGTTTGGAGTCGATAGTCAGGTCTAATAGTCGACTATTCTGACTCTTCTGACTATCGGCGGCCATCTTGGAGTCCTCTGGCCCTGCTATGCCTTCCTTCATTTGGGGGATACTCTCTCCTGAAATAGTAATAGTAATAGTAGTAATAGTAATAGTAGGAATAGTCATTATTATTAAACTATTACTATTATAATCTATCCTAGACTATTACTACTATCACTACACTATTTACTACTACTATTAACCTACTATTTCACACCCAACACCACTACTATCTATACTACTACTACTACTATTACTACTACTACTACTACTATTACTATTACTACTACTACTATTACTTACCAGTCAACATGCTTTCATCCACCACACAGGAGCCTCGTAGTAATAGTAAGTCGCAGGGCACCAGATAGTCACTACTACTATTTCTGGTAACACTAATGATATCACCAGGAACAAGAGAGGAGGTCAGGACCGGACGCCATCTTCTCGCTCGATACACCTGTTTAATTATACAAAAAATATCATTAATATTAATTTTATGACAAAAAGTATATTAATTAAAGTTTTAGATAATTTAATTGGGTATATTTTTTTTTTAATTATGTTTTATTGTAAGTGTTATAGTTACTTAGATAAATGTGAAAAGGTACAATTATTTATCTGTGTTTTGAGTATATTTTAGCTTCTAATGTGTTTTTGTTTTTTTAATAATTCAAAAACTATAAGATTTAAGTCAAAAAATATATTAATAAAAGTTGTAGATAATTTAATTGGCTATATTTTTTGTTGAGGCCATTTTCCTGTGTGACAAACAGTTTGAAAGTTATTGAAGGAAAACAAAGTAACTATGTAACAATTTTCATGAGATTCGGAAGTGTGGAGATTTTCATTTATATTTTTTAAAATAACTCAAAAACTATGATATTTATGTCAAAATCGTATAGAACATAGATGAAAGAGCTTAAAAAGAGCTTTATTTTGAGCTTAATTACACTCAAATCGGACAGTAAATAAAGATGTAGGAATGAATAATGTTATACATTCATTATTTGCACAAACTCCTAATTTCCTTCAACACTAATGAAGGTAATTAAAATCGGAAAACGCCATTAGAGAGACATTTAAAAACTCTATAACATTACTTCTATACATTATTTCGATAGGCCTAATAATTACTTAGGAAAATGAGAAAAACTAATTAGGTCTCAAATCTGGTGCTGATTTTACACCACAAAATGAGAAAAAAATTGAATATAATAATAATGATAAAATTGAGTCGAGCTATTACTATTATTACTACGACTATTACTATCACGACTACGACTATTACTATCACGACTACGACTATTACTATCACAAAAAGTATCTTAATAAAACTTATAGCAAATTAAATTCCCTACAACATTAATTAAGCCCATTATCCTGTAAGTCTTATAATTACTTAGAAAAAAGAGATAATTACCTGCATTGAATATAATTGACCTCAACATACATCAACATTTCTTTCAATAACTCACAAACTATACCATTTACGCCAAAAACTATAATAATAAAACTTATAGCTAATTAAATTCCCTACAACATTAATTAAGCCCATTATCCTGTAAATCTTATAATTACTTAGAAAAAAACACTAATTACCTGTATGGAGTAAGGTTTGGCTCCCATTCTCCTAATTTCCTGCATATTTCTTAATTGCTGTTGAACTAGTGTGCATTCAAACACAATTAGCATGACCAAGGTGAAGAGAGAGTAATACCAGTACTCATCAAGACACCACAGACCCACACAGAACACCTGGAAGTAATTAAGGGGGTCATTAGAGTCATTAAGGGATCATTATTGGTAATTAAGAGGTTATTAGGGGTTATTAAGGGTTATTAGTGATGTGTTTGTATAGGAAATTATAATATATATAATTATTACTATTACTACTACTACTACTATTACTATTATTACTACTACTATTATTACAATTCATCTCAGACTATTATGACTATCACTACACTATTTACTACTACTATTAACCTACTATCCCACACCCAACACTACTACTATCCATACTACTACTATTACTACTATTACTATTACTATTACTATTTACCTGGAATATAAAGAATGGTGCTGTTGCTCTCTCCTTAAATAGTTCCATGAATTCTAGAATATCCATTTGAAGCCTGAAAAATAGTCATGAAATAGTCATATAATAGTCATATCAGTTAGAAAGTCATAAATAGTTTAAAATAGTCATAAATAGTTTAAAATAGTCATAAATAGTTTAAAATAGTCATAAATAGTTTAAAATAGTCATAAATAGTTTAAAATAGTCATATAATAGTTTAAAATAGTCATATATAGTTTAAAATAGTCATAAATAGTTTAAAATAGTCATATAATAGTTTAAAATAGTCATAAATAGTTTAAAATAGTCATAAATAGTTTAAAATAGTCATAAATAGTTTAAAATAGTCATATAATAGTTTAAAATAGTCATAAATAGTTTAAAATAGTCATAAATAGTTTAAAATAGTCATAAATAGTTTAAAATAGTCATAAATAGTTTTAAATAGTCATAAAGTTTAAAATAGTCATATAATAGTTTAAAATAGTCATAAATAGTTTAAAATAGTCATAAATAGTTTTAAATAGTCATAAATAGTTTAAAATAGTCATAAATAGTTTATAATAGTCATAAATAGTTTAAAATAGTCATAAATAGTTTATAATAGTCATAAATAGTTTAAAATAGTCTTAAATAGTTTAAAATAGTCATAAATAGTTTATAATAGTCATAAATAGTTTTAAATAGTCATAAATAGTTTAAAATAGTCATAAATAGTTTAAAATAGTCATAAATAGTTTAAAATAGTCATAAAGTTTAAAATAGTCATATAATAGTTTAAAATAGTCATAAATAGTTTAAAATAGTCATATAATAGTTTATAATAGTCATAAATAGTTTAAAATAGTCATAAATAGTTTAAAATAGTCATAAATAGTTTAAAATAGTCATAAATAGTTTATAATAGTCATAAATAGTTTAAAATAGTCATAAATAGTTTAAAATAGTCATAAATAGTTTATAATAGTCATAAATAGTTTAAAATAGTCATAAATAGTTTATAATAGTCATAAATAGTTTAAAATAGTCATAAATAGTTTAAAATAGTCATAAATAGTTTATAATAGTCATAAATAGTTTAAAATAGTCATAAATAGTTTAAACTAGTCATAAATAGTTTAAAAT
>JAXIVD010000217.1:127768-142582 GCA_036785275.1 Cancer borealis | reverse complement strand
CTACTACTACTACTATTATTACTATTACAGGTGGATTATGACCGCAAGACCGCACTACCGCCTCGCCCCCCCCGCCGCCCACCCCCCTCCACCACTACTACTACTACTACTATCCCACCACAAGCGCCACCAAGCGGGAAATCTTCAAAACTATCAACTTGGCTTAAAAAAAAAAGAAATAAGGAAGCGAAGGGGATATAGAGAGAGAGAGAGAGAGAGAGAGAGAGAGAGAGAGAGAGAGAGAGAGAGAGAGAGAGAGAGAGAGAGAGAGAGAGAGAGAATATACATAAAATATATATATAAATAAATAAATAAATATATATAATTAGATTTTTAAAAATAATAATAATAATAATAATTATTATTTTGCTTTACTAACAAATATTATTATTAAGAGAGAGAGAGAGAGAGAGAGAGAGAGAGAGAGAGAGAGAGAGAGAGAGAGAGAGAGAGTAAGGAGAGAGAGAGAGTTACGTGTCTCTCTCTCTCTCCTTACATACATACATACATACATACATACATACATACACGTACATACATACATACACGTACATACATACATACATACATACATACATACTGCATTCTCCTAATTAGCTTTAACAAACAAACAAACAAACAAACAAATAAACAAAATATAAATAATAATAATAATAATAATAATAATAATAATAATAATAATAATTAATATATATATATAATATTTTTTTTGGAATTAATTGTTTTGCTGAAAAATAATAATAAAAATAATAATAATAATAATAAATAATTATGCATTTTAATATTGTATTATTTTGTGTCCTAACGAGAGAGAGAGAGAGAGAGAGAGAGAGAGAGAGACGTAACACTCTCTCTCTCTCCCTCCCTCTCTCTCTCTCTCTCTCTCTCTCTCTCTCACTCTCTCTCTCTCTCTCTCTCTCTCACATTAAAGATAGCTGTGTTTCAGAGTGTCAGCTAATTTTCCTTCTCCAAATAAGTACAAACATATTCTATCAGCTGTAAATGACGCCACAAAGTCAGCCGTCAGCGCCGTCAGGAGGGAGGTGCGGAACTGAAATTAGAGATAGTAGACTATTAGTCCTTCCCCCTGACTATCCTACCTCCCATCCCACCCTAGATAGTACGGATAGTCTGTAAATAGTGATAGTTTGATGGTTTTATTAATTTTTATATTACATAGGGGTTGGTTAATCGTTGAAAAAGTACTATTTCTATGTATTCCATCGACTATCGGACTATTTCAGACTATCCGCCTACCCGACACGCATCTCTCGGTACTATCCGAACTAGGATTGGGAATGGTAGAGGCCGTCAAAATACAGAAATACTATTATCAAATACAACAAAAGACCATTTCAATCTTTGTAAATGTGTCGTAGGGGTAAACAAACATACAAAAAAGTACTATTTCTATATATCTCATTGACTATCCGACTATTTCAGACTATCCGCCTACCCGACACGCATCTCTCGGTACTATCCGAACTAGGATTGGGAATGGTAGAAGCCGTCAAAATACAGAAATACTATTATCAAATACAACAAAAGACCATTTCAATCTTTGTAAATGTGTCGTAGGGGTAAACAAACATACAAAAAAGTACTATTTCTATATATCCAATCGACTATCCGACTACTTCAGACTATCCGCCTACCCGACACGCATCTCTCGGTACTATCCGAACTAGGATTGGGAATGGTAGAAGCCGTCAAAATACAGAAATACTATTATCAAATACAACAAAAGACCATTTCAATCTTTGTAAATGTGTCGTAGGGGTAAACAAACATACAAAAAAGTACTATTTCTATATATCCAATCGACTATCCGACTACTTCAGACTATCCGCCTACCCGACACGCATCTCTCGGTACTATCCGAACTAGGATTGGGAATAGTAGAAGCCGTCAAAATACAGAAATACTATTATCAAATACAACAAAAGACCATTTCAACCTTTGTAAATGTGTCGTAGGGGTAGACAAACATACAAAAAAGTACTATTTATATATATCTCATCGACTATCCGACTACTTCAGACTATCCGTCTACCCGACACGCATCTCTCGGTACTATCCGAACTAGGATTGGGAATAGTAGAAGCCGTCAAAATACAGAAATACTATTATCAAATACAACAAAAGACCATTTCAATCTTTGTAAATGTGTCGTAGGGGTAAACAAACATACAAAAAAGTACTATTTCTATATATCCAATCGACTATCCGACTACTTCAGACTATCCGCCTACCCGACACGCATCTTTTGGTACTATCCGAACTATCATTAAGAATAGTACAGATAGTATATAAGCCAAAATAGTCTAAGAAAATCAAATAAAAAAATCATGGGGGTAAACAAACATACAAAAAAGTACTATTTCTATATATCTCATCGACTATCCGACTACTTCAGACTATCCGCCTACCCGACACGCACATTTCCATACCATCCAGACTATCCCAGCTACTCACCTCGGCCGGGAATTCGACTATTTCAAACTGATTGCTGAATTCTGGTACTATTCCGACGGCCAGTAGGAATATTAGGGAGAAAGCGAATAGTAGGCTGTAGAATAATGGTCGATTTTCTGATAGGCTTTCCATGTACGGCCGTCCCTGGAATAGTAATAGTAGTAGTTAGGAGGAGGAGGAGGAGGAGGAGGAGGAGGAGGAGGAGGAGGAGGAGGAGGAGGAGGAGGAGGAGGAGGAGGAGGAGGAGGAGGAGGAGGAGTAGTAGTAGTAATAATAATAGTCATTTTATATATATACATTAATCTACCCTCTACCCCCTACCCTCTACCCTCTACCCTCTACCCTCTACCCCTACCTCTACCCCTACCCCCTACCTCTACCTCTACCCCTACCTCTACCCTGTACTCACCCTGTAGTTGATAGCAAAGGTAGACACTTGTAGAGAGAGAGAAATTATGTAGACGGTAGAATTGATCAAGTTTGGTTCAAATTCTCTCTCTAATTCTACCACTGGCCTGTAAAGATAGTGGGTTTGGGTTAGAGATAGCTCACTTTTTCTCTCTCTCTCATTATCATCATTAAATCATCACTAATTACCCCTTAATTACCTTGCTGGACTGTACTCATTAGCGAGACTAACGAGGTAGATCAGGCAGCAGAAATGAGACAAGAACTGCAGCAACACGGTGGTGATGGTGTAGAAATTAAAAATGTTTGCTAATGGCCGGCTCCTGCTCAGCTCAGGTAGGGGCTAGAATAGTAGGGATAGTCTCATTAGTAGCGGGAATAGTCATAGTAATAGTAGTAATAGTCTGGTTGGTGTGGGAGTAATAGTTTTTGAGATATGGTAATTTTTATCTGGCTTGAAAAAAAATTTGGGGTTCAATTATTTTTTTGGAAATGTTTATAAATTGGTCTAAAAACCATACTTGTAATTAATTTAGAATGATGGGGATAGTCTCATTAGTAGCGGGAATAGTCATAGTAATAGTAGTAATAGTCTGGTTGATGTAGTCGTAATAGTTTTTGAGATATGGCAATTTTTATCTGATACTTGTCTGAAATCCAACCAGAAAAAATTACTCAAAATTATATGTAAAATGAAAAAAAAATATAGATACAGTAAACAATAAGTGACGAAACTTTGCACAAATATAGATGAATAATAGTAGTAATAGTAGCAACAATAATAATAACAATAGTAATAATAGTTTAGGAAATATAACCAAAAAGGAAACAGTTTAACATGAAATTACACCCTAAAAATTTCCCAAATAATTTCACTCAAACCAAAATAAACCATAGATGCCATGAACTATAAACGCTGAAACTTCACACAAACCTAGACCAATCACGTACCTTGGACCGTGATATGAAGAGGAAGCAGCCAGCCAATAGGAGTCCTTGTAGCGTTGCCTGATAGTCACTAAATTTTATCCCGTCTAAGTATAAGACGGACTGGGCATAGGCCAGTATCAATGCGTTTAGAGCCAATATTTTAAACATCTGTAGCGTCGTGACCAAGGTACAGCGGCCTTGTTTGATGATGTGGCAGACTGTAAGGATAGTCAGAGGATAGTCAAAATAGTACATAGATAGTCTAATAGTAGTTTAGTTCATAATAATTCTCTCTATCTATATGTATCTCTTAAATTATCTATTATCTCGGTTTCTATCATAATTACGTTGAAAAGTATGTTAATTAAAGTTGTAGATAATTTAATTGGGTATATTTTTGGTTAATTACATTTTCCTGTGTGATAATTAGTTTGAAAGTTATTGAAGGAAAACAAACTAACTATGTAATAATTTTCATGAGATTCGGAAGTGTGGACATTTTTCATGAAATTTCCCAGGGTACACCCTTAGAATTTTTGAGACCATTTATATTTTTTGGAATAACTCAAAAACTATGATATTTACGTCAAAACCGTATAGAACATAAATGAAAGAGCTTAAAAAGAGCTTTATTTTGAGCTTAATTACACTCAAATCGGACGGTAAATAAAGATGTAGGAATGAATAATGTTATACATTCATTATCTTCACAAACTCGTAATTTCCTTCAACACTAATGAAGGTAATTAAAATCGGAAAACGCCATTAGAGAGACAATTAAAAACTCTATAACATTACTTCTATACATTATTTCCATAGGCCTAATAATTACTTAGGAAAATGAGAAAAACTAATTAGGTCTCAAATCTGGTGCTGATTTTACACCACAAAATGAGAAAAAAAATTGAATATAATAATAATAATAAAATTGCGTCTTGAACTATTACTATTACCACTACGACTATTACTATCACAAAATAGTCAGAAATTAATCATAAAAAAAATAATAATAGTCATAAATAGCAAGAAAAACTATTACTATCGTCTGAAAATAGTCCAGAATAGTCAAAAAATAGTCTAGAAATAGTTTTAAAATCATTAAAATCCAGATTATACAAAATTTTCCCATAATTAACCGCTAATTACTCCACTTAACCACACTTTTCACCCACTTCTAATTACTTTACACTTACCACCTTCTACCACACTTTAGCCACACCCTTCCCCCACCCACCCCACCCCCCAGTGACTTAATTACCCCCCTAATTAGCCCAATAATTAAGGACTTACCGCACTGTATGGATGATAATTTAGAGGTGAAAGGGGCGGCGATTGATGCGTCTCCTAGCTTGACTATCATGTTATTTTCACTCTCAAAATCCTGAAGTATTTTTTGTAGTTTTGCCATTTGCTCCTGAAATAGTAATAGTAGATAGTCGATAGTCATGGTGTGGGTGGAGAATTTAATGGACTATCCGATGGTCGTGTTTGGATTTTTTTTTTTTGATTAGAAGTTAGTGAAAATTTGTGTTTTGTGAAATTATTTTTAGTTGTACATTCTATTTTTGTCTCTATGTCTCGGCATTCTTTCCTCCATATCTCCCTCCATTTTTTACCTCCATCTCTCTCCTTCCATACACACTTTCCTCCATCTTTCCTCCATCTCTCCATACCTCCAAACACACTCTAACACACTTATAACACACTTAAAAACACACTTTTATTACAACTTTTTTTTTGTCATGCAGTCATTTTTCTCACCACAACCCTCCATGTTTTTCTCTCCAGTGTCTCTCCCTTTCCTCCAATTCTTCTCTCCATCTATACCCACTTTCCTCCATCTTTCCTCCATCCACTCATACCATCCAACCCAAAAAATAATAATAAAAAAACCGAAAAAAACACTCAAAACCAAAAACATTTTACACCCAAAAAAAAAAAAATCAAAATATATTACAACCAAAAATCACATACACACACGCACACATGTACACCTACCTGTTGGGGGGTCAAGCTGTGTGCGTTTTGTGACCTCGTGACCTTCTTTGACCTTTTCTCTGTCTGTCTGTCTGTCTGTCTGGGCTTTCGGATGGTCTGGGATAGTCTGTCAGGCGGCCCGGATAGTATAGCCACACCTGGAATAGTAATAATAGTAGTAATCTCCCTTAATGACCCTTAATGACCCCTAATTAGCCTTAATGACCTTAATTACTCACCACAATTAGCGTGTTTCAAGGCGCCAACATCATTAGTACCGTCGCCAACCATTAAGGTCGTAAGCCCCAAATCCTTATATAGAGTAATTACCAACTCTTTTTGCTTGGGGGCGACACGTGCAAATACCCTAATTGCGGGCAGCAGGGTCATTAGCAGGCCATGGTAATTAGTGTGCAGGTAGGCCAGCCCCTGTGGGTGAGAAAGTACTTAATTGGTTTTTTGATTAGAGATAATTAGAGCGAGTTAGAGCGAGAAATGTACAAACTTTATTTTTATTTTTATATATATATTTCTTTTTTTTTACTAACAAATTATTACATAAAATTAAAGATTGTGAGATAATTAGAGCTAGCTTTAAAAAAAGGGAGGTACGTAGAGATAGCTCAATCCCTGTGGGTGAGAAAGTATTTAATTGGTTTTTCGATTAGAGATAATTAGAGCGAGTTAGAGCGAGTAATGTACAAACATTTATTTTATTTTTGTGATATTTTTTGTATTTCTGACTCATATGTGCTTGTATATAATTGAAGATTGTGAGATAATTAGAGCTAGCTTTAAAAGAAGGGAGGTACGTAGAGATAGCTCAATCCCTGTGGGTGAGAAAGTATTTAATTGGTTTTTCGATTAGAGATAATTAGAGCGAGTTAGAGCGAGTAATGTACAAACATTTTTTTTATTTTTGTGATATTTTTTGTATTTCTGACTCATATGTGCTTGTATATAATTAAAGATTGTGAGATAATTAGAGCTAGCTTTAAAAGAAGGGAGGTACGTAGAGATAGCTCAATCCCTGTGGGTGAGAAAGTACTTAATTGTTTTTTCGATTAGAGATAATTAGAGCGAGTTAGAGCGAGAAATGTACAAACTTTTTATATATTTTTTTGGTTAGATAGATTTAACAAAACATTTAGATCCAATTTGTTCTTTTTCACCAATCAAAGTTTAAAGAAAATTAGAGATAGTGAGATAATTAGAGCTAGTTTTAAAGAAAGCAAGACATGTAAAGATAGCTCTAACCTTACCCTACAGATCCCACATTAAAGATAGCAGATTAAAGATAGTGAGAGAGAGATAGAGACAAAACAGACAACATTTACACCGCAAAAAAAAAAATTTCACCTCAAAAAAAAGAGAGAGAGTTTGTAATTAAAGCCAATTATCTCACTTTTAAAGATAGCTCTAAAATTTTAAAGATAGTTACCTCGCCGGTGAGACAGAAGTCGTACTTATGACACGCCTCTCTCACTCCTATCTCACTTAGAGAGAGAGAGAGAGAGAGAGAATTGTCCAGGTCCTTCCAAATCCATTCGCTCTCTTTCTCATTCTCTTTTTCTTTTTTGACCTGAAATGAGAGAGAGAGAGAGAGAGAGAGAGAGAGAGAGAGAGAGAGAGAGAGAGAGAGAGAGAGAGAGAGAGAGAGAGAGAGAGAGAGAGAGAGAGAGAGAGAACATATATTAGTAAACAGACATACACACGTACATACATTTATAAATCCAAGATGGCTGCCTTACTTATGTATATATATAAATCAGCATACCAAGATGGCCGCCAAAATTTTTAAAAACTCCAAAAAACCGAAAAATACCCCAAAAAATTAAAAACCATATATATCAAAAATCTCAAAAATAATCCAAAAAAAATCCTATACCTTCAAAAATCTCAAAAAATGTCCGTAAAAGCCTTAAACCTTATGAATCAGCATACCAAGATGGCGGCTTACCTGCATCACCAAGATGGCCGCCTTCTGCGTAAAGTATAATTCCTTAGCCACGTGACACGCCGTCAAGTAATTGTCTCCGGTCAGAATCACGGCCTGGGGGGGGGGGGGGGGGGGGGGATATAGATAATAGAAGTCAGAATAAGTATAAATAATTTTTTTTTTATATATATAATTCAAATTTTTTTTTTTTAAATGAATAAATAATTTTTAATAGGCCATATATTTTTTTTTTTTTTTCGTAATTAAATATTTCTTTTCCGTCAACAATATAACGTTTTAATTAATATTCCCATTAATTAATTTTCTAATAATTTTCTCACCCTAATAACGATAATAAAAATAATATTAATAATTACAGCATGTGACGCCATCAGGATCTCCTTAATGACGTCCTTTGAGTCCTTCTTGAGCGGACAGGATATAATCACAAACCCACAGAAGGTCAGGTCACTCTCAAGGTCATCACGGGTCACGCCACGCACCTAATTAAGGGGTAATTAGTCAAATGTCATCAAATTTAATCAATCCTATCAATAAATCCTTCGATCCTTACCTCCGCGTGAGACATCCTTCCTAGATCCTTCCTGGCTAACGCTAGGACTCTTGCCCCTCTCCTGGATAAGGCTCGGTAAGTCTCATCATAGTTGTCTGGGATTGTATGCAGCTGTGGGAGGCGGGGGGGGCGGGTTAGAGATAATTTAAAGATAGTGAGAGAGAGAGAATTTATCTGGCTTTCATGTGATGGTAAGATTTTGAAATTATCTTTGTTATTAGTTGAGATATTTCATTTTTTGTGTAAACTTTTTTTTTTTTTTAGTCAAAATTGTGTTTTCAAAATTTTTATTAAATTCATTATTTCTCTATCTAAAAATAAAGTTAGAGAGATTTTAAAGATAGTGAGAGATAGAGAATTTATCTGGCTTTAATTTGATACCAAGATATTAAAATTATCTTTATCATTAATTGAGATATATCACTTTTTTTGAAAACTTTGCTGTAACCAGAATGCAAAATAATTTTTCACAATATTTACAAAAAACATTATAACTAAAAAAATAATAAAGATAGAGAAAAATTATATATATACAAAAAAATAGAAAAATAATCCCTCTATCCACCCATACCAAAATAATAAAAATCAAAAAACTACAACACCCTCAAAAAACTCAATATACCAAAACATTTCTACCCCAAAACCAAAAATTTCCCAAAAAATATTTCCAAAAAAACCCATATAACTCAAAAACCAAAAAAGATATCCAAAAACCATCTATACAAAAAACACAGCCCAATCATCCCTCTACCCACCCATATCAAAAAAATAAAAATCAAACCACTACAACACCCTCAAAAATCAAAAAAACTAACCATTCCTCTGATAGTCTCCGGTGCTCCTTTCACGGCTGATATATAGACTATTTCACCATTAGCTATACTATTACCAGCCAACACGACCATTCTCTTCAATAGTGCTGTGAAATAGTACCGCTGGACTATCCGGAGGCCCGCCATCTTGCCCCTCCGAGGTACTACTGCTGTGTTGGAACTATCGCCTGGAATAGTAATAGTAGTAATAGTAGTAATAGTCAAAAATAGTCAGAAATAGTCAGAAATAGTCCAGAAATAGTCCAGAAATAGTCAAAAATAGTCCGGAAATAGTCCAGAAATAGTCAGAACATTAATCACAAAATAGTAAAAAAAAAAAATAAATAAATAAATTACATCAATAATTTTTTTTAATAATAGTAATAGTAATAATAGTAATAGTAATAGTAATAGTCATAATAGTACCTTTAGTCAGCATCCAATCAATGGCCGCCAGAGTCGCCTTCTCCTGTGGGTCACCTACAAGACCATCCTCAAGCTGGACTAGCGAGTGGCAGCACGCTAGTACCTGGGATAGTAATAGTAATAGTAATAGTAGTCATAGTAGTAGTATGGATAGTAGTCTTGTGAGGTGTGGAATAGTAGGTTAATAGTAGTGGTAAATAGTGTGGTGATAGTTATAGTAGTCTAGGATGGATAATAATAGTAGTAGTAATAGTAGTCATAGTAGTAGTATGGATAGTAGTCGTGTTAGGTGTGGAATAGTAGGTTAATAGTAGTGGTAAATAGTGTGGGGATAGTTATAGTAGTCTAGGATGGATAATAATAGTAGTAGTAGTAGTAGTTATAGTAGTAGTATGGATAGTAGTCGTGTTAGGTGTGGAATAGTAGGTTAATAGTAGTGGTAAATAGTGTGGGGATAGTTATAGTAGTCTAGGATGGATAATAATAGTAGTAGTAATAGTAGTCATAGTAGTAGTATGGATAGTAGTAGTGTTAGGTGTGGAATAGTAGGTTAATAGTAGTGGTAAATAGTGTGGGGATAGTTATAGTAGTCTAGGATGGATAATAATAGTAGTAGTAATAGTAGTCATAGTAGTAGTATGGATAGTAGTAGTGTTAGGTGTGGAATAGTAGGTTAATAGTAGTGGTAAATAGTGTGGGGATAGTTATAGTAGTCTAGGATGGATAGTAGTAGCAGTAGTAGTAGTAGTAGTTATATCAATAGCAGTAGAAATAGTTTAAAATAATAATAATAGTAATAATAGTAATAATAGTTTACCTGGATAGTCTCTAAGGGAGCTTCACTAAGTGGTATTACATCTGACGTTCCACTGAAATCAATAAAAAATAATTACACACACACCTCCACTTTTTTACTTATAATTCAGTAACTATTCCACTTACACTAATACCACTTAAACCACTTATAGCCACTTAAATTCCCTACAATCTAACCCCACTAACACTTTCCTACCCCTTATACTTTAGCCAGAAAAGTGAAAAGTGTGGGAGACACTTAGAAAAAAAATCACCACTTTTATAGAAATTTCTCACACACCCTTCCACTTTTTTCCTTATAACTCAAAAACCATACCACTTACAATAATACCACTTATACCACTTATAGCCACTTAAATTCCCTACAACCTAACATCACTACCACTTTCCTATCCCTTATACTTTAGCCAGAAAAGTGAAAAGTGTGGGAGACACTTAGAAAAAAAATCACCACTTTTATAGAAATTTCTCACACATCCTTCCACTTTTTTCCTTATAACTCAAAAACCAATCCACTTACACTAATACCACTTATACCACTTATAACCACTTAAATTTCCTACAATCTAACCCCACTAACACTTTCCTACCCCTTATACTTTAGCCAGAAAAGTGAAAAGTGTGGGAGACACTTAGAAAAAAAATCACCACTTTTATAGAAATTTCTCATACACCCTTCCACTTTTTTCCTTATAACTCAAAAACCAATCCACTTACACTAATACCACTTATACCACTTATAGCCACTTAAATTCCTTACAACCTAACCTCACAATCACTTACGTATCCCTTATACTTTAGCCAGAAAAGTGAAAAGTGTAGGAGGGACTTAGAAATAATTTACAATATTTACTTCTAAAAAATGTTCACACCCTTTCACTTTTTTACTTATAACTCAAAAACCATACCACTTACACAAACACCACTTAAACCACTTATAACCACTTAAATCCCCCACCCATAGCCACCCCCCACAACCCCAACAACCAATCACAACTCACCCAATCCCTGCCACACCTTCCACCACCAAATCATCCGAAGTCAACGTCCCGGTCTTATCAAAACAGGTCACATCGATTTTCCCGCCAAATGGAATTCTGAACGGCTCTGTACAAAACACAAATAGTCTGGATAGTGATAGTAGGGACGTGTTGACGGCCAAGGATAGTTCGATGGGTAGTTCTGGAGGTACTACTGAGGTCAGGATCAAGGTGCATTCTAATAGTAGTTTGTAGCGACTTCTATCCGGGTCCTGCGTGCCTGGAATAGTACGATAGTAGACTATTAGTACGCTGGATAGGTCAGAAATAGTCGAAATAGTGGTTTTTTTCAATTATTGTGGTTAAAATCGTTGAAATAGTATAATAATAGTATATGTTTTTGACTATCCGGGTCCTGCGTCCATGGAATAGTACGATAGTAGACTATTAATGCGCTGGATAGGTCGGAAATAGTCGAAATAGTGGTTTTTTTCAATTATTGTGGTTAAAATCGTTGAAATAGTATAATAATAGTTTATATTTTTGACTATCCGGGTCCTGCGTACCTGGAATAGTACGATAGTAGACTATTAGTAGGCTGGATAGTACAGAAATAGTCGAAATAGTGGGTTTTTTCAATTATTGTGGTTAAAATCGTTGAAATAGTATAATAATAGTATATATTTTTGACTATCCGGGTCCTGCGTGCCTGGAATAGTACGATAGTAGACTATTAGTACGCTGGATAGGTCAGAAATAGTCGAAATAGTGGGTTTTTTTCAATTATTGTGGTTAAAATCGTTGAAATAGTATAATAATAGTATATATTTTTGACTATCCGGGTCCTGCGTCCCTGGAATAGTACGATAGTAGACTATTAGTGGGCTGGATAGTACAGAAATAGTCGAAATTGTCTACTATCCTGACCATTAATAGTCAAAAAAAAAAATAATAATAATAATAAATAAATAAAATAAATCAATAATAATAAAAATAATTAATCTAACAAATATATATAAAAAAAAAAAAAAAAAAAAAATTACTGAAAATAGTCACCAAATAGTCACAAAATAGTCTACTATCCTGACCTTTAATCCAGACATAGGCCGCAGCAGCCACCGCAAACACCAGCAGGAATAGTATGAAGGCCAGCGTCTCCAGACTATTCGCAGTAGCCCGGCTCACACCATACAAAATAGTCTTCAATAGTCTGCCTTGGATAGTACCAAAACCGGTTCTAAGGACGTAACACACACACCCACTATCCGGGGCTGAAATAGTAATAGTAGTCATGTTGGGTGTGGAATAGTAGGTTAATAGTAGTGGTAAATAGTGTGGGGATAGTAGGAATAGTCTAGGATGGATAGTAATAGTAGTGGTGTGGATAGTAGTGGTATTGGGTGTGGAATAGTAGGTTAATAGTAGTGGTAAATAGTGTGGGGATAGTAGGAATAGTCTAGGATGGATAGTAATAGTAGTAGTAATAGTAGTAGTAGTAGTAATAGTAGAAATAATCATTAATAATAGTAATAGTAGTGCTCAAAACAGGAAATAGTCCATAAATTAGTAATAATAGTCATGCTTATAATAGTACAATATAAAAAAATAATAATAATAATAAAAAAATCTGAAATAGTCTGAAATAGTCTACTATCCATACCTCTCAACGCGATAGTAGTCTTGATAGGGGAGGTGTGCTGGACTATTTTCGTTCCTCCGTATAGAACATGTAGTTTCGAGTCGATAGTCAGGTCTAATAGTCGATTATTCTGACTATTCTGACTATCGGTGGCCATCTTGGAGTCCTCTGGCCCTGCTATGCCTTCCTTCATCTGAGGGATACTCTCTCCTGAAATAGTAATAGTAATAGTAGTAATAGTAGTAATAGTAATAGTAGAAATAGTCATTATTATTAAACTATTACTATTATAATCTATCCTAGACTATTACTACTATCACTACACTATTTACTACTACTATTAACCTACTATTCCACACCCCACACTACTACTATCCATACTACTACTACTACTACTACTACTACTATTACTTACCAGTCAACATGCTTTCGTCCACCACACAGGAGCCTCGTAGTAATAGTAAGTCGCAGGGCACCAGATAGTCACTACTACTATTACTATTACTATTACTATTACTACTATTCCTGGTAACACTAATTATATCACCAGGAACAAGAGAGGACGTCAGGACCGGACGCCATCTTCTCGCTCGATACACCTGTTTAATTATACAAAAATCATCATTAATATTAATTTTATGACCAAATGTATGTTAATTAAAGTTGTAGATAATTTAATTGGGTATATTTTTGGTTGAGTCCATTTTCCTGTGTGATAATTAGTTTGAAAGTTATTGAAGGAAAACAAACTAACTATGTAATAATTTTCATGAGATTCGGAAGTGTGGAGATTTTCATGAAATTTTGCAGTGTACCCCCTTAGAGTTTTTGAGACCATTTATATTTTTTGAAATAACTCAAAAACTATGATATTTAGGTCAAAACCGTATAGAACATAAATGAAAGAGCTTAAAAAGAGCTTTATTTTGAGCTTAATTACACTCAAATCGGACGGTAAATAAAGATGTAGGAATGAATAATGTTATACATTCATTATCTTCACAAACTCGTAATTTCCTTCAACACTAATGAAGGTAATTAAAATCGGAAAACGCCATTAGAGAGATAATTAAAAACTCTATAACATTACTTCTATACATTATTTCCATAGGCCTAATAATTACTTAGAAAAATGAGAAAAACTAATTAGGTCTCAAATCTGGTGCTAATTTTACACCACAAAATGAGAAAAAAAATTGAATATAATAATAATAATAAAATTGCGTCTTGATCTATTACTATTATTACTACGACTATTACTATCACGGCTACGACTATTACTATCACAAAAAGTATCTTAATAAAAGTTATAGATAATTAAATTCCCTACAACATTAATTAAGCTCATTATCCTGTAAGTCTTATAATTACATAGAAAAAAGTGATAATTACCTGCATTGAATATAATTAACCTCAACATACATCAACATTTCTTTCAATAACTCACAAACTATACCATTTACGACAAAAACTATATTAATAAAACTTATAGCTAATTAAATTCCCTACAACATTAATTAAGCCCATTATCCTGTAAGTCTTATAATTACTTAGAAAAACACACTAATTACCTGTATGGAGTAAGGTTTGGCTCCCATTCTCCTAATTTCTTGCATATTCCTTAATTGCTGTTGTACTAATGTGCATTCAAACACAATTAGCATGACCAAGGTGAAGAGAGAGTAATACCAGTACTCATCAAGACACCACAGGCCCACACAGAACACCTGGAAGTAATTAAGGGGGTCATTAAGGGTAATTAGCGTCATTAAGGGGTCATTAGTGGTAATTAAGAGGTTATTAAGGGTTATTAGTGATATATATGTATAGGAAATTAT
>JAXIVD010000217.1:115268-125268 GCA_036785275.1 Cancer borealis | reverse complement strand
TACTATTATTACTATTACTATTACTATTACTATTATTATTATTATTACTATTACTATTACTCTTCCTCCTCCTCTTCCTCCTCCTCCTCCTCTTCCTCCACCTCCTCCTCCTCCTCCTCCTCCCATAATTTCTCTATATACATAAATAACCACTAAAATAAATAACTTATATAACAAAAAATATTCCAAATAATAAATAAATAAATAAATAAATAAATAAACCATAGAATTCCGTCTCAAAAAAAAAAATAAATGAAAATAAATAACTCAAAATAATTTCCAAGACCGAGACCAAGTGTTTACATACTCCACGTTGACAATAGCGGCGATTTTCTAACCTTTTTGCCTGTAACTTGGAATCTATTGCAATTTTCAACTCTCTGATGGTGTGGTAAGTAAGATGTGAGATTTTTTTTTATTATAGGCCTATCTGGGATTCTCTAATAGGCCTATAAATGGGTGAAATAAGGGGAAATGTGAAGGGGTGTAACATTATGACAGCTGTTTAGGGATAGATTTTGTGTCTCACTTTTTCTTTTTCTTTTTCTTCTTCCTACTCCTCCTCCTCCTCTTCCTCTTCCTCCTCCTCCTCCTCCTACTCTTCCTCCTCTTCCTCCACCACTACTACTATCCTACTATCACTACTACTACTACTACTACTACTACTACTACCACTACTACTACTACTACTACTACTACCACCACCACCACCACCACCACCACTACTACTACTACTACTACTACTACTACTACTATTACTACCACAATTAACCACAATTAACCACAATTTCAGATCAAAATGGACCCCAAACAGCCAGTCTTCTGCCTCTTTTACTTCGTCCTCCATTTTCTATACAGTCTCTTAGAAAATTTATGGGGCACTGTGAAAATAATCAAAAAATACTGGATGTCTACACGTTTTGACCTCTCACGACCTGACCTGACCTCGAGGAAGTACGCCAAGGTACCCAGACACGTGGCACTGATTGCTGGTTCCTCATTGGTCGACGCTGAGGCTCTAGCTGCTCTGATTGGCCGGTTATTCCAGGTCAAAGTTCACGAGATTTCGATTTTTGCTTCAAATTTACGTTCTGGGAAAGATGAAATTTTGAGAGAAATTTCTAAACTTGATTTGAAATGTCGCGTGAAAGTGAGAGAAAGAAATAGTGAAAGTGAGGGAGAAGGTGATGGATATAGGTCTGAAAATGATGATAGTGAGGTGAGAGAGAGTGAAAGTGAGATTAGAGAGAGAGAAAATGATGAAAATGATCCGATTAAGCTTGAAAATGACAGACTTAAGCTTGAAATTGACAGACTTAAGCTTGAAAATGATGAAAATGAGCTTGAAAATGATGAAAATGATGATAATTTCCCGCCAAAAAATGAAAATGATCAACTTAGACAGAGAAAAAAATCTGAAACAGACGAAAAATCTGAAAAAATGACCAAAAATTCTGAAAAAACGACCAAAAATTCTGAAAAAATCACCAAAAATTCTGAAAAAATTAGTCAAAATAATACAAATTCACCTAAAGGAACGCAAGATGACCTCACACAATACCCTAAAGGAACGCTGACCTTGACTTTCCTTGACCTTCGTGATGGCAGAGAGGATATAGCAAGGTCAGCTGAGGTCATGGCCATTAAACTAAAGGAACAACGTGATAAACTAAAGGAACGTGATTTTGAATTTAAAAACCTAAAAGAACGTGATTTTGAGTTTGAAAAATTAAGTCTAAAGGAAAAAAAACTGAAAATTAGTTTAAAAATGACTCAAAACGATAATTTTGATTTATTTCAAAGTGATGTTTTTGATTTAGACTCAAAAATAGGCCTATATCAAAATTCTGAAAATCCCAAATTCGAAAAAACTCAAAATCCACCAAAATTAGACCTTTCCAAAAACTCAAAATTTGAAAAAACTCCAAATCCACCAAAATTAAACCCAACCAAATTCCAAAAAACCGCTCAAACTCAAAATTTTCACCCCAAAAATTACTCAAAAAACCCACTGACCTCTGACCCTGACCTTATACTATCATTAGGGGGAAAAAATTCATATATAGGCCTATGTACAACGTTAGGTTACCCGCCATTAAATGTGGGCGTGGCTGAAATTCATTGTTTGGGTCTTTACGAGGATGTGATTGGCTTAGAAGGTGTCATGGCCGCCTATGCTAACTGTGAACAGCGCTGGGGAAAGTAAAAGAGATAGAGAGAGAGAGAGAGAGAGAGAGAGAGAGAGGAGGAGAATTATTGTTATTATTATTATTATTATTATTATTGTACTTAAAGATATTATTATTATTATTATTATTATTATTATTATTATTATTATTATTATTATTATTTGTTGTTGTTTTGAATAAGAAAAAAAATATATATATATATTGCAATGTATTTCTCTATATTTTTTATTTTACCTGAGAGAGAGAGAGAGAGAGAGAGAGAGAGAGAGAGAGAGAGAGAGAGAGAGAGAGAGAGAGAGAGAGAGAAGAGAGAGAGAGAGAGAGAGAGAGAGAGAGAGAGAGAGCAGTAAATTTATAAATAATTAAGAAAATATAGATAAAATAAAAATATATATCATTAATAACGTTCCTAACTCCATATAGAGACATTGGATACCATTCCTAACTACCACATGACCACTACCACACTCTACCACATCCCTACCACATCACCACACCACCCCTTATACCACAGTGGAAAGAATTCTCTCACAATTTTGCTCTACATATCCTAGATTCTCTTTCTCATTCCTACCACAGTCCTACCACAGTTACCACAGTCACCAACCACTTACTATTGACTATTTACTACTATCCGTAACACTAGGAAACTATCAAGAGAGAAATAGTAGATAGTAGAAATATTTCGACAAAAAATTAGGATTAGCGATCTCGTTTTTTACATTCTAACGACTATTCTCGTCCCCCTACGCCGCCCACGCCCACGCCCACGCCCATGAAACATCACTACACACCCTGCTATCACTTTATTGAGGAATGAGTGCCAGGGAGTGCCAGGAAGTGCCAAAAACTGCCTTGCTACTCAAATATTCGCGGGATCTTGAACGTAAACAAAGATTATCTCTCTCCCTCCCTTTCCTCCCTTTTTTCCCTCCATTCTCTCCCTCCCTTCCCTCCACTGTGGTATAACTGTGGTATAATGAACTTTGTGGCTTTACCTACCTTGAGTCTCTACCACAGTCCACCACACCGCCTGGAATGTGGTTAAAATGAAGATTATTTGATGTTATTTTGACTCTCACCGCCTGTGTCTGTTCTCTCACTGACTCTAAATTCACTCTCACTCACTTTCACTCACTTTCACTCACTCTCACTCACTCTTAATCACTCATACTCACCTTCACTCACCCTCTCCACCCGCCATTGTGGTTAAAAATGATATAATTTAACATATATACAAATTTTATGTTATTGTGATCCTGTTGCAAAGGTGATAAATAAAACTCTATTACCTCTCTTTTTCTTTCTCTTTTTCTCTCTCTCTCTCTCTTATACACACACACACACACACACACATACATATATACCTGTACAAGTTGTGTGTGTGTGTGTGTGTACGTGTGTGTGTGCTAACCTAACCACCTCAATCTCTGCTATATACGTACACAAAGCTTATACGCACATGCTGACCCTATCCAAACGCACACACACACACACACACATACTTTTACGCACACAAACGCAGTATTTTTTTAATCATACGTACACAAGACTTTACATACACTAAACTTTATGTGCGTATAACTGCGTACACATGACCTATGTACGCAAGCTTCAGTACACACATACATCAATCTTATACGCACACAGCCACACTATCTAAACGCACACACACACACACACACACACACAGGTGACAAATATATAAAAAATAAAATACGTACATAATTTTTTTTCTTCAAAATTTTTATTATAATTTTTCAGAATATAAAAATGTGTGGTTTTATTTTTTTTTTTCGGGCCAAAGCGACAAAAATTAACCAAAAAATAATAGTAATAATAGTAGTAATAGTAGCTGTAGCAGTAGTAGTAGTAGTAGTAGTAGTAGTAATAGTAGCTGTAGCAGTATTAGTAATAGTAGTAGTAGTAGTAGTAATAGTAGCTGTAGCAGTAGTAGTAGTAGTAGTAATAGTAGTAGCAGTAGTAGTAATAGTAGCTGTAGCAGTAGTAGTAATAGTAGTAGTAGTAGTAGTAGTAATAGTAGCTGTAGCAGTATTAGTAATAGTAGTAGTAGTAGTAGTAATAGTAGCTGTAGTAGTAGTAGTAATAGTAGTAATAGTAGTAGTAGTAGTAGTAATAGTAGCTGTAGTAGTAGTAGTAATAGTAGTAATAGTAGTAGTAGTAGTAGTAATAGTAGTAGTAGTAGTAGTAGTAGTAGTAGTAGTAATAGTAGTAGTAGTAATAGTAGCTGTAATAGTAGTAGTAACAGTAGTAGTAGTAGTAGTAGCTGTAGTAGTAGTAGTAATAGCAGTAGTAGTAATAGTAGGAGTAGTAGTAGTAGTAGTAGTAGTAGTAGTAATAGTAGTAGTAGTAGTAATAGTAGCTGTAATAGTAGTAGTAGTAGTAGTAGTAGTAGTAGTAGTAGTAGTAGTAGTAGTAGTAGTAGTAGTAGTAGTAGTAATAGTAGTAGTAATAGTAGTAGTAGTAGTAGTAGTAGTAGTAGTAGTAGTAATAGTAGTAGTAATAGTAGTAGTAATAGTAGTAGTAGTAGTAGTAGTAGTAGTAGTAGTAGTAGTAGTAGTAGTAGTAATAGTAATAAAAAATAATCTACTATCTTGAGCGTGTACACTTAAAATTACTTACACATGTACGTAATATAGTCCACGCACATACAACTCTCTCTCTCTCTCTCTCTCTCTCTCTCTCTCTCTCTCTCTCTCTCTCTCTCTCTCTCTCTCTCTCTCTCTCTCTCTCTCTCTCTCTCTCACATGACACAAAATGGCACTTTTCAACACAAAAAATTTCACAAAACCTCAATTATCTCACTTATTAAGCTTGGCCCCTCGCTCTAATTAGAGATAGAGATAGCTTAAAGCCTCCTGTAGGTAAGGTAGGGGATGAGAGCGGCCGGCAGGGGCAGGGACAGCAGGGAATTAGGGGCAGGGAAACACTTTCTGATTGCCATTCTTGTCAGGTGAAGGAGGGAAGGGAGGTGGGTAGGGGTCGAGTAGAACATCAGATTTCCGCTTTCATGTCTGTGGGGGAGAAAAAATATTGTGTTAATATGTGTTTTTGAGTGTGTTAGGAGTGTGTTAGGGTGTGTTTGGGGGGGTAGGGGGGTGGAGGGAAGATGGAGGAAGGTGTGTGTGGATGGAGAGACGTGGAGGTAATGTGTGGAGGGAGATATGGAGGAAAGAATAGAGGGGTGTGGAGAGAGAAATAGGTGAAAAATGTGTGTTTTTGGTATAAAATGTTCTATTAAAAGTGTGTTTTTGGGTGTGTTAGGAGTGTATTAGGGTGTGTTTGGGGGGGTGGGGGGGTGGAGGGAAGATGGAGGAAAGTATGTATAGCCGGAGAGAAAGATTGGAGGAAAGAGAGACACACAGGAGAGAAAAAGGTGGAGGGATATAGAGAGAAAAATAAGGTGTGTGATTTAAGATAACGTAATAAAAGTGTGTTTTTAAGTGTGTTATAAGTGTGCTAGAGTGTGTTTGGAGGTATGGAGAGATGGAGGAAAGATGGAGGAAACTATATATAGCCGGAGAGAAAAATCGGAGGAAAGGGAGAGAGACAGGAGGGAAAAAAGTAGACAAAAAAAAATTATCTCACCCGACACAGACAGCCCCGCCCAATGGAGAGAAGGCACAGGTTAGCATTCCATCCCCATTGGCTGCTGATCCTTCACTCGTCGCTGATTGGCTGTCGCTGGTCAGGTCCCAAAAACGGAGCTTCCTGATTGGATAAGAGGATAATTAGCGTTAATGAGGGTAATTAGTGTTATAATTACTCTATTTATTACTATATTTGATAATTAGTGTTGATTACGAACATTTTTTTTCAATTTTTCGGCCCCAAATTTTGTCCCAGAATTTGGATCTGAAATGTTTTTGTTAATTAACTTGAAAACTATTAATGTTAGAGTAATGACGTCTCTATATAAAGTTATAGAGTTTTGAATTGTCTATCTATTGGTGGAATCAGATGTGAAATATCTCTTATAGTTTTTGAAATAATTAAGAAAAGGTGTAAGTTTTTGAAATATTACATTTTTCTGATTTTCTCCATTATTTACAAACCGATTTTAATTTTTTAAAGCTTATTTTAAAGATCTTTTTATTCTCCATCTTTTATATTCTATACAATTTTAACGTAAATCTTATAGTTTTTGAGTTATTTGACAAAACAAATTATCTTGAAAAAATTCTAAGGCTCTCACCTGGAAAAATTTCATGAAAAAATTTTAAACTTTTCAAAATAAAAATAAAAATTTATATATGACTATTTTTTATCATTTAAGTCCTACCACAAGTTTTAGGACTATTATTAACCTACTATTCCACACCCATGACCATTACTATCCCTACTACTACTACTATCCCATACTATTACTATTACTACTATTACTCAAATGCATCTTAGACTATTACAAGTATTACCATGGATATTAGGACTATTATTAACCTACTATTCCACATCCATGACTATTACTATCCATACTACTACTATTACTACTACTACTACTACTACTGGTACTATTAAAATACATCTTGGACTATTACAAGTATTCCCACGCGATTTAGAACTACCATTAACCTACTATTCCACACCCATGACTATTACTATCCATACTACTACTACTACTACTACTACTTACCCGTCATCACAAATAGTAGCAAGTTGACAGCCAGACGGAGAGAAGATCACCTTCCTAACGTGAGAACTGTTATCTCCCGACATGTATATAACTCCGGGGGGGGGTAGAAGGTGATGGAAGATCCGGAGGGGCTGGCCTGGAGGAGGAGGAGGAGGAGGAGGAGGAGGAGGAGGAGGAGGAGGAGGAGGAGGAGGAGGAGGAGGAGGGAAAATATATACATTAATAATAATAATAATAATAATAATAATAGAATTTGTAATCTCTCTCTATCTCTCTCTCTCTCTCTCTTTCCCTCCACCCCTCCACACCACCTTTCTCTCCACTCACCCCCCTTTTACCTCCCCTCCCCCCCCTTCTCTCCCCCCCCCCCCCTCACCTGTGGCGTGCTCCCATACAATGCATCTGGTGTCGGAGGAGGAGGTAGCCACAAGGGCGCCGTCAGGAGAAAAACAACAGGACAGGACAGTGTTAAAATGACCCGACAATCTGCGGACTAATGTGTACGTCCGCATGTCCCACACCAACACCTGCGGATGTACGTCAAAAAGTATGTTAATAAAAGTTATAGATAATTAAATTGTTTATAATGTTAATTAAGGCCATTTTTTTGTGAAGTTGATAATTAGTTAGAAAATTGCGATAATTACGTGTGTAGTATCAAAATTGATCTCGATATACATCTACATTTCTTTCAATAACTCACAAACTATAAGATTTACGACAAAAAGTATATTAATAAAAGTTATAGATTATTAAATTGCCTATAACATTAATTAAGGCCATTTTTCTGTAAAGTTAATAATTACTTAGAAAATAGCGATAATTACGTGTATAGTATAAAAATTGTTATTACTATTACCTTCTGTTTGTCTCCCACTGAGCATAATAGTCTAGCATCGGGGCTCCAGGCAAGGGCTCGAACCGGTGATACATGTTCTTTTAGCGTTTTGAACATGTTCCCGTCATCGGACATGTCCCAAACCTGTATAGGAGGAAGAATAGACATAGTAGTATACGTGGTTAAAATTTGGTTAGGATAGTAATAGTAGTTTAGGAGTTAGGAAGGTTTTAGTGGAGGTATGTGTAAGTTAGGTTAGGAAGGAAGAAAGAATTGATACATGTTTTTTACTCATTTTGAACATGTTCCTGTTATCATACATGTACCAAACTTGTATCAAAGGAAGAATAGTTATAGTAGTTATAGTGGTTAAAATTTGGTTAGGATAGTAATAGTAGTTTAGAAGTTAGGAAGGTTTTAGTGGAGGTATGTGTAAGTTAGGTTAGGAAGGAAGAAAGAATTGATACATGTTTTTTACTCATTTTGAACATGTTCCTGTTATCATACATGTACCAAACTTGTATCAAAGGAAGAATAGTCATAGTAGTACATGTGGTTAAAATTTGGTTAGGTTAGTAATAGAGTTTAGGAGTTAGGAAGGTTTTAGTGGAGGTATGTGTAAGTTAGGACGAGTAGGAGTAGTAGTAGTAGTAATGTAATAGTAGCATACAGTGTTGCCAATAATAGTAGAAATAGTGCAAAAATGGTCATAATAATATTAGTAATAGTCCAAAATAGTTCAATATAGAATAGTAAGGATAGTAGAAGCCAAAAATAGTACATAATAGTAGTAATAATAGTAATAATAGTAGTAATAGTTACCTTAATAGTACCGTCCTTTGACGCTGAGGTCAACTATAATAGTAAAAAATTAGTATATAAAAATAATATATATAATATAATAAAAAAATTGAACTATTACTATATTCTTGACTATTCTGACCATTCTGACCATTCTTACCTTGATAGTACCATCCGGGAGGCGGAGGATAGTCTAAGGAGCCATCAGGAGCAAAGGCTAAGTCCGTGACAGGCTTAGAATGGTCTGTCAACTCCAATAGTAGTTTACCTGAAATAGGTAATAGTAGTAGTAGTAGTAGTATGGATAGTAGTCGTGTTGGGTGTGTACTAGTAGGTTAATAGTTGTGGTAAATAGTATTGTGATAGTTATAGTAGTCTAAGATAGGTTATAGTAATAGTAATAGTAATAGTAGTAATGTAAATAAATTATGTGTTATGGTATTATTAAATTTTTCTTTCTGCATTATCTGACTTTCTCTCTCTCTATCTCACTTTCTCACAAATTTAGAGGTACCAAAATATAGAGCTATCTTTAACACACACATTCCCTCTCTTACATTTTCTCTCTATCTATCTTACTTTCTCTAATAATCTTACTTTTACACAAACATTTCACACCGAAAAAAGTGAAAAAATGGAAAAATTATCTCACATTATCTCACTTTCTCTCTCTCTATCTCACTTTCTCACAAATCTAGAGGTACCAAAATATAGAGCTATCTTTAACACACACATTCCCTCTCTCACAAACTCTCTCTTAACTATCTTACTTTCTCTAAAAAAACCCATAATAACCCAAAACATCTCACACCGAAAATACTCAAATCCAACCCAAAATATTTTAAAAACTATCTTACAAAACTCGCTCATTCTCTCTAATTCTCTCACTTTCCCACCTGTATAAGGATCCCACACCCTGATCCTGCCATTGGTGTTGTCTGTGGCTAGGATGAGATCCTTCGTGTAGTCAAAACGGAGCCAGTAATCACGTTGCAATCAGATCCTAGTCCTTCTCAGGCAACGCCGGTCCCAAAGGCTAAGGACGTCACGTTGGAATCCTGCGTCAATGCTGATTTCTGCGTTTGTAACGGAACACACGCGAGGATCTAGACTATCTTCCCGACTGCCTAGAGGATAGTACGGATAGTCAGGGAGGTTGTGATAGTCAGAATAGTAGGAATAAAGGTTGATCTAATTATTGGTAGGATAGTAATGGGTTTTTTCGATAGTACGATAGTCAGAAATTGAGGAAATAGTCGATCTTTCTGTAAATATAATAATAATAATAACAATAATAATAGTAGTAGTAGACTATCCTTCGACTGCCTGTAGGGATAGTACGGATAGTCAGGGAGGTTGTGATAGTCAGAATAGTAGGAATAAAGGGTGTGATCTATCTATTGGTAGGATAGTAATGGTTTTTTCGATAGTACGATAGTCAGAAATTGAGGAAATAGTCGAATTTCTGTAAATAATAATAATAATAATAATAATAATAATAATAATAATAATAATAAT
>JAXIVD010000217.1:102768-107768 GCA_036785275.1 Cancer borealis | reverse complement strand
TTGAATCGAACTCAACAATAAGAACATTTAGCCAAATATCTTTTTAGGTCAATAATTCACGGTAAACTGAAATTAACTTAGATTAAGAGATCAAACTTTGATTATAACTTATAATAGAAGGTTACACTTGGATTTGAACTGGTATTAGGGAGTTAAATTGGATTTTAACCAAGTTTGCCAGTAAACTATGACTAAGTGTTTAAATTATATAAAAACTGAGTTAGCAGTGTTAATTCATGTGTTTATTAATGTTTTAAATTCTATTTAACTTATTTTAATCATTTGTTTAAGTGTGCGTCGTGTATTTATTGTTTTGAGTTATGAATTAAAAAAGGCCGAGATAAACCAAAATAAACTATGTCAAAAATCATATACAAAAACTAACTTGTACATAAAAAAAACATTATTAGATAACATAACATCTACTTACACACAAAACAAGTATATAGAAGTAAACATATTAATAGATTCAAGTCAAATTTTGGTCCGAGATGTGAATTGAACCGAACTCAACAATAACAACCAAAACATGAATGAGGGAAGGTGAGGGAGGAGCGTTCGTAGGAGATAAAGGACTGGGGAGAGAAGGAAGAGGGGGAGGTAGGGGAGAGGAGGGAGAAGAGAGATCAGGGAGGAGGAGGGGGGGGCAGAGGAAGGGGACTGCACCGAAGAACAGGCGGGTTAAGACGAGGGAGGGGGGGGGAGAGAAGGGGGCTGGAGGAGGGGAGACATCGGAGGAGGAGGGAGAGAGAAGGAATCCCTCCCTAATAATTCTTCCTCCCTCCTCCTCCTCCTAATAATAATAATAATGATAATGATAAACTATAATTATTTCTTTCTTTATTTAGTCAATACATTATCCATGTTTTTTTTTTTTTATCTAATTAATTACTAATATAATTAATTAATATATTTACATGATTTATTATTATTATTATTTTTTTTTTAAATATTTCCCAGACACGCAATTAACTTATATAATCAAATAATTCCTTGAATGATTAATTATATTCACGCACACACACACACGCACACACACACACACACACACACACACACACACACACACATATCTATAATAATTGACGAGAATTCCTATTGCATATAAATAATAATAATAATAATAAATAATAATAATGATAATGATAATATTTACAAGTCTATTAAACTTACTTTTTTTTGGGGATTATATATAATAATTTTCAGCTAATAGACGATTATATATTTATTCAGAATTTTTTTTTTTTTCATTCAAAGTTTAAATATTTATTATATATTATATTATATTATGTACAAACACGCACAAACGAACACACAGAAAATAATAATAATAATAATAATAATAATAATAATAATAATAATAATAATCATTGTACATATATATAAAAAAATCTTTCAAATAAAATTTCACTCACAGCCAAAAACATAAATATTTATAAATAATAATTAATATATTTTTTATGTATATATATATTTATATATTTATTTATACAATTAACATTATTATTTTTTACTACTAATGCATATTTCATTTTTTTTTATATATAGGCCTAACGTTGGAAATTAATTAATATATATATTTTAATTCTCTCTCTCTCTCTCTCTCTCTCTCTCTCTCTCTCTCTCTCTCCGGGCCATAAGGACATTTGAGCCATAATATAAAATAATAGGAATAAATATGTATATATATTAAGAGTCAATGGAACTATTTTTGGCACTTATGACCTTGTGGCTTGGAATAAATAAATACAAATAAATAAATAAATAAATAAAATCATATTTATACCACCACCACAAACAACAACAACAACAACAACAACAACAACAACAACAACAACTATCACTACTATTATCATTACTATCACTATTATCACTATACAAACTAATCATTAATTATATATATATATATATATATTTATTTATATGTATATTTATTTATTCTATTTATTATTATTTATATATCTATTTATACAACTTTTTCACACACTTAAATAAATAATAATAATAATAATAATAATAATAATAATAATAATAATAATAATAATAATAATAATAATAATAATAATAATCCCTCTCTCTCTCTTTTTCTTTTCCTTTCAAGATAATATTTACAGGAATCAGTGTCTTTGTGAGAGAGAGAGAGAGAGAGAGAGAGAGAGAGAGAGAGAGAGAGAGAGAGAGAGAGAGAGAGAGAGAGAGAGAGAGAGAGAGAGAGAGAGAGAGAGTAATAATAATAATAATACATTAAATCGAATATTTATTGGAATGTAAAATTTAAAGAATAAAATTTCTAAAATCCACTAAACTATTATTGACTATTTATAGAATGACTATTAGAAGCTAGTTACGGAAGGCTGAGACTATTACTACTACTACTACTACTACTACTACTACTACTACTACTACTACTACTACTACTATTACTACTACTATTGTTTAAATGCATTGCTTGGCTAAATTAATAGTAGTAATAGTAATAATAGTTTTAATAATACTGTTTATAATACTAATTTGGTAATAGTAGTAGTAGAAATAGTAGTAGTAGTAGTAGTAGTAGTAGTAGTAGTAGTAGCAGTAGCAGCAGAAATAGTAGTAGCAGCAGTAGCAGAAATAGTAGTAGTAGTAATAGTAGTAGTAGTAATAGTAGTAGTAGTAATAGTAGTAGTAATAGTAATAGTAATAGTAATAGTAATAGTAGTAGCAGTAGCAGCAGAAGCAGAAATAGTAGTAGTAGTAGCAGCAGTAGTAGCAGAAATAGTAGTAGTAGTAGTAGTAGTAGTAGTAATAGTAGTAGTAGTAGTAGTAGTATGTACACACAACTAACTGAATACTGCATGTGCGTAAAATCCACGTACACACACACAATAAAACGTACATAGACTAGACAGACACAGACAGACAAACAGACACAAAAAACAGTCACATGTGCACGAATTAACAAATGTATGTATCTATGTATGTATGTATGTATGTGTGCGTATGTTTAAAAAACGCACATGTACATACACAAGCCCCAAAAAACGCACACAACCACAATTCTTAGGCATATCAACCAATTTTACTTTCAAGGAAAATTATCACTGAAAGTTTCGGTTTAAATCTCAAAATCTACCAAACCGGTTGACCTACAGACATGCAACCAGTATCACCACAACCACAATTAACCACACTACCACTTTCCACACCCCGTTCCTAACTGGTAGTCATAGATTTCTTAATATTTCATTTTTAGTGAGTGAGATTCATGAACAAACCTCTTGTTCTGTGTAAAATGTTTCGGTTCAAACCATAATATCTCCAAAACCGGTTGTGGTATAAACTCGCAACCGGTTTCTACACAAGCACAAAGACTCCTTCTTCCACCTACCACAAACCACACATTCCTGGTACCACTAGTTTTCACATTATTTCACTATAACTGAGTGAGGCTTGTGAAAAAAATCTCTCATACAGACATCCTCATTGTGTAATCATTCTCCTTATACCTTAATATCTCCTAAACCGGTTGACATATAGTGATGCAACCGGTTTCACCACAACCACAATTAACCACACTATCACCTACCACAATCCGTTCCTAACTGGTCATAATACTTTCCACAATATTCCATTTTTTATGAGTGAGATTCGTGAAGAAATCTCGCTCATCCTGTGTATATCTTTCAGTTAAAACCTGAATTTCTCTCAAACCGGTTGACATATAGAGATGCAACCGGTTTCACCACAACCACAATTAACCACACTACCACCTACCACAATCCGTTCCTAACTGATTATAATACTTTTCACAACATTCCATTTCAAGTGAGCGAGACTCATGTCAAAAACCTCACTCAACCCACATAAAACCATCCGTCTAAAACCTCACCACCACCCAAACCGGTTAGATCACAAACACACAACCAGTACCACCACAACCACAAATCACCACACTACCACCTACCACAAACCATTTACAGCTGGTACCACTTCTTGTCACGGTATTTCATCATTAGTGAGTGAGCGTGCGAGGCAAAACTCTCACTCTCGTTCACCATCCGCTGGGTCCTTTCTTCTAATTCTCCGAGCTTTTGTCCGCGTTCGATGGCCAACATTTTTGCGCGACCGATCTCTGAGGTCGCGGCGCCGGCCCGGGCGGTGAGGGCGGCCGAGTCAACTGAGGTCGGGCCGAGGAGGTGTTTAGCCACGGAACGGCTGGCCTTACCGGACGCCTCGCCAACTGGAAAGGTGATTAAGGTCATTATTTATGTGGTTGTGTGATAATTATTGTTTTTATTTGTGTGGTTGTGTGATAATTATGGTTTTTATTTGTGTTTTTAAACGTTAATTGTGGTTTTTATTTGTGTTTTTAAACGTTGATTATGGTTTTTATTTGTGTTTTTAAACGTTGATTATGGTTTTTATTGATTTTTTTTTTGTAATTTTATGTCTGGAGGATAATTATTGTTATTTATTATTTATTATTTATTATTTATTATTTATTATTATTATTATTATTATTATATTTATACTTACATAATTCTTCTCGATCTAATTGGCTGACACCTCCGCCAAATAGTCCTCTAAAGAAGCTCTGTTTAGGAGCTTCAGGCATCTCCGTAGCCATAAATAGGTTACCCAATAGTTCCTGAAGCTCACTACTGCAAAGGGTAATAGTAATAGTAGTAGTAATAGTAGTAATAGTAGTAGTATAGATAGTAGTGGTGTTCGGTGTTGACTAGTAGGTTAATAGTAGTGGTAAATAGTGTGGTGATAGTGGGAATAGTCTAGGATGGATTGTAATAGTAATAGTAATAGTAATCGTAGTATATATTCATAATAGTTTGTATATCATAAAAAAAAAAAAAATTTCTACCAATTAACTATCGCAAAAAAAAAAATTGTTTAATCAAAAATAGTAATAGTAGTAATAATAGTAATAGTAATAGTTTCACGTACCAGAAATCAGCTGAAATAGTAAATTTTTGTATTTCTGAAGGTGAGCACAGGTAGAGTCCATG
>JAXIVD010000217.1:92768-97768 GCA_036785275.1 Cancer borealis | reverse complement strand
CCAGGTAGAGGTTAATGTGTTCTAATGATTACACTAATTATAGTTAGAAATATAATTACTTGAATACTAATGATAATTGTTCTTTGTAATGATAGATGAAATACGAGTTAATTACCATAATTAGGAAATATTATAGTAATTATATAATTAAATAGAGAGAAAAATAAATATATATATAAATTATAATCAATAATAATAATTTTCCTCTTAAAAAAATAATAATAATAATAATTACCACTACTAATGACTATAATTACTGCCATTAATGACCTCTGCCTTGACCCCAAATGACACATCACCTACAATTAATGACTATATATATAAAAAAAAAAAAATCAATAAAAAAAATCAATAAATCAATAAATATAAATAAAAAAAAAAAAAAAATCCTTAATGACCCTCCCTAATGACCCCCTTAATTAGCCTTACCTTTAATAGCCACCACCTCCGCCTTCACCACAAACGACACATCGGTAATTATCTGTTTAAACACACAATTCTGCGTCGGTAATGACACCACACGAGCAACTTTTTCCGACGCGATCACCACAAACTGCCTGTCTGTCCACGCCTGGCCGGGGGGGGGGGTCTGGGCGCCCACACCTCCACCCACGCCCACGGCACCACCCCCTCCACCCGCCCCCTCCCCCCCCGCTAGGTTAGGAGAGCTGGTAGGGGACATTCTAGAGTCTGTACTCGAGCTCATAGCGGTCATGGCCGTCTTGGTAGGGGTACCTGGGGGGGGGGAGGGAGAGATGGAGAGAAGGAGAGAAGGAGTGGAGAGAAGGAGAGAAAATTTTTTTGGTTAGGTTAGGTTTTTTTTGAAAATTTTTATTCAATTTTTTTTTTGGTTAAATTTTTTTTATATTTTGTTCAGTAAAATTTTTTCTATATAATTAATTTTTTTTATTAACCAATTTTTCTATTACTATTACTACTATTTCAAGGCATCCTAGACTATTCCCACTATCACCACACTATTTACCACTACCATTAACCTACTATTCCACACCCATGACCACTACCATCTATACTACTACTACCACCACTACCACATTCACCACAGTTACTTACGTTCCATCCTTTTCTCCCTGTGTGCGTCCCTCCAGCTTTCAAATTGGTGTGGTATAAGTGAGCCGGAACAGTCTAAGAATGACATGCTTAACACTGACCCTTTCACGCGGAAGATCGTGCCTGTAGGAGGAAGGTCACAAAGGTCACGCAAGGTCATGTGGTTAAAATGTGGTTAATTGTGGTTAAAATGTGGTTAAATTGTGGTTAAAATGTGGTTATAAGTTAAAATGTGGTTAATTGAGGTTAATTGTGGTTAAAATGTGGTTAAATGTTAAAATGTGGTTAATTGTGGTTAAAATGTGATTAAAATGTGGTTAAAATGTGGTTAATTGTGGTTAAATGTTAAAATGTGGTTAAAATGTGGTTAATTGTGGTTAAAATGTGGTTATAAGTTAAAATGTGGTTAATTGTGGTTAAAATGTGGTTAAAATGTGGCTAAAATGTGGTTAATTGTGGTTGTATATAACTTAAGAAGTGTAATATAGAAGTAATTTGTATATAACTTCAGTGAAATGTGTATATAACTCACCACTTAGATTCAATTAAATTAGATCAAGTTAGGTTCAATTACCTTACATCATTATAAATCATTTGTATATAACTTCAGTATAATTTGTATATAACTTCACTATAACTTGTATATAACTCACCACTTAGATTCAATTAAGTTAGATCAAGTTAGCTTAGATCATTATAAATCATTTGTATATAACTTCACTATAATTTGTATATAACTCCACTATAACTTGTATATAACTTACCACTAGGGGAGACCGAGGCGGGAGTAGTCGCCCGGATGTCCTGAGGCGGTAATAGTACAGTGATCTGGATGACACTACCAAGACTAGTCCCGACCCAGAGCGTAGGGCTGATGATAGGCTCTGAAATAGTAGTAGTAGTAGTAGTAGTAGTAGTAGTAGTATGGATAGTAGTGGTGTTGGGTGTTGGGTAGTAGGTTAATAGTAGTGGTAAATCGTGTGGTGATAGTTATAGTAGTCGTAGTAGTAGTAGGGATAGTAATAATAATAGTAATAATAGTAGCACTCTCACATAGACACACACACACACACACACGCGTACACAAAATAACGTACATAAACACGCACAAAAAACGTACAAAAAAACGTATATAAACACGCACACACAAAAAAAAAAACGTACACACAAAAAAACGTACACACCAAAAAAACGTACACACAAAAAAAAAACGTACACACAAAAAAAACGTACACACAAAAAAAACGTACACACAAAAAAAAAAAACGTACATAAAAAAAAAAAAAAAAAAAAAAAAAATATATATATATACACACACACACTTACCGTTCTTGCATGTGTACGTATCGCCAAACACCAGACACTGTATAGCCTCTGAGGTGATATTTTCCAAACTACTGATACTTGATGACCTTGAACGACTGAAGGACCCATCAAGCTTGTCTGTGTGCGTGTGTGTACGTATGTATATGTGTGTGTGTACGTATGTGTGTGTGGGGTAGGATAGGGGTGTGTTGGGAGGAAGGCGTGGGGGTGTGTACGTGTGTGTGTGTGTGTGTTGGGGGGATGTGTACGTGTGTGTGTACGTGTGTGTGTGTGTGTGTGTTTGGGAGAGAAAGAAAGAGAGAAAAAAAAAGAGAGAGAGAGAGAGAGAGAGAGAGAGAGAAAAAAAATTTAATTAGTCAATATAATAAATAAATAAATAAATATTATTCATTTTTTATTAAATTAATTATTTCATGAAAACTAAATTTATTTCTTACTTACATGTGTGCGTTTACATGCGTACACATACATACATACATACGCACATACATACATACATGCATACGTACATAAGCTAAAAATAACTACATGCATTCATAAGTATATATACGCACATACATACATACGTACATAAATCAAAAAGCACGCACACACGTACACATTGCAAAAAGCGCGCACACACACATACGTACATGAGCAAAAAAAAAGCGCGTACACAGCCAAATAATAATCTTGATAAAAATACGCACACATGACTGTATAATTAATGACGATTTCAAGCGATCAAACAAAATTTTTACGCACACAGGCAAAAAAAATCAAGCGCGTACATAAATTATACGTACATAGATGCACACAGAGAGAGAGAGAGAGAGAGAGAGAGAGAGAGAGAGAGAGAGAGAGAGAGAGAGAGAGAGAGAGAGAGAGAGAGAGAGAGAGCGAGCATGCAATATAATCAAAAAAATAATAATAGTAGTAGTAGTAGTAGTAGTAGTAGTAGTAGTAGTAGTAGTAGTAGTAGTAGTAGTAGTAGTAATAGTAGTAGTAGTAGTAGTAGTAGTAGTAGTAGTAGTAGTAGTAGTAATAGTAGTAGAAGTAGTAGTAGTAGTAGTAGTAGTAGTAGTAGTAGTAGTAGTAGTAATAGTAGTAATAGTAGTAGTAGTAGTAATAGTAAAGAGGAGGAGGAGGAAGAGGAGGAAGAGGAAGAGGAAGAGGAGGAGGAGGAGGAGGAGGAGGAGGAGGAGGAGGAGGAGGAGGAGGAGGAAGAAGAGGAAGAAAATAATAATAATAATAATAGTAATTAGTAATAGTAATTAGTATCATGCAATATTAATTATCATTCCCAGGATGTAATTAAGGGAGGAGGAGGAGGAGGAGGAGGAGGAGGAGGAGGAGGAGGAGGAGGAGGAGGAGGAGGAGGAGGAGGAGGAGGAGGAGGAGGAGGACTCAATTATATACATAGTCAATTTTTACGAGAAAATTCTACTCCTTACAATAATAGTAATAGTAATAATAGTAATAGTAATAGTCATAATAGTAATAGTAATAGTAGTAATAGTCCGATAGTAAATAAAAAAAAAAAATAATAATAATAATAATAATTTGTTGGCTTCAAAAAAAAAAAATTGATAAAAATTTGAAAAAAAAAAAAAAAATTTGACGTAAATTTTTTTTTTTATATATATTATATATTAAAAAAAAAAATTCTGATCACGTATTTATAGATAACACGGTTTATTTTTTATTTTTTCATCTGTTAATTTCAAATATGGAAACAATTTTGATTATTTAAACTCTAATTTTCATGCAATTTGAGATATTACAAATTTATTCGTAATGATAAAAATTTTTTGAAATCTTAACTAAAAATAAGTTTGATATAATTTTAAACTTTTGTAATGATGAAAATTTTTTGAAATCTTAACTAAAAATGCGTTTGATATAATTTTAAACTTTTGTAATGATAAAAAAAATTTGAAATCTTAACTAAAAATGCGTTTAATATAATTTTTAACTTTCGTAATGATAAAAAAAATTTGAAATCGTAACTGAAAATGCGTTTAATATAATTTTTAACGTGAAGACGAATTTTTATATATTTTGAAATACCTCAATTGCAAAAAAAAAAAAAAAAAAAAAAAAAAAAAAAAAATATTAAGAGCCTTAAGGATATAAACAATTTCTATAAATTATAATGAAAAAAATTCACTAATAATAATAATAAATAAATATATTGTATTTATTTTTGTAATTCATTTTTTTTTCAATTGGTCAAAAAATGGTCAAAAAAATGGTTTATATAGAAAAATATAAACTAATATTTTCAGAGAGAGAGAGAGAGAGAGAGAGAGAGAGAGAGAGAGAGAGAGAGAGAGAGAGAGAATTGCACACACCTTTCTACATAACATTATTTAAAGATAGCTCACAAATTAAAGATTATCTCTACTCAACTACTACTTCGGCGAGAGAGAGAGAGAGAGAGAGAGAGAGAGAGAGAGAGAGAGAGAGAGAGAGAGAGAGAGAGAGAGAGAGAGAGAGAGAGAGAGAGAGAGAGAGAAATATATTTAATTATTAACAATATATTTTTAAAAACTAACTAACTTTCAATTTTACTCTAATTAGAGAGAGAGAGAGAGAGAGAGAGAGAGAGAGAGAGAGAGAGA
>JAXIVD010000217.1:75268-85268 GCA_036785275.1 Cancer borealis | reverse complement strand
TTAATCTTCAATATATTAGATACATACATACGTACATATATATACACACATCTATGTACGCACCTAAAAACACACACACATACCCAAGAAACATACACACGCACACACACCTAAAAACACACACAAAAACAGACATACCCCCCAAAAACACACACACAGACCCCCCAAAAACGCACACAAACACGTACACATACATACACACATACACACACACCTAAAAACACGATTTCAACCACCAAAACACACACACAGATCCCAAAAAACGCACACAAACCCAAAAAAAACGCACACAAACACGTACACCCCCCCCACACACCCACGTACACACACTTACAGGAATTTCAGCAGTAGTCTCCTGCTTACAGAACCTGAACAGCAGAACGTGTGCTGTCGCGCCGGCCACACACAGCAGCCGAGACTCAGGACAGATGGATAGGTGGTGGATCGCAAACGGGTCCTCGTCCCCATCGATCGTTCTGGTCCTTGGCTTCTCAAACACCTTGGCCGTCTTAAGCTTGTATAAGATCTGGAGGCCGACCGAGGAAGCGTCCCAGAATTTGATGGAGCCGTCAGCGTGTCTGTTGGAGGGAGACACGGATTGTTCCCTCCGTATATTACCTCCACTCTTCCCCCTCCATATATATATACCTAGATTCCCTACCTACCCCTACCCTACCGCCCACCCCTCCAAACACACCCTAACCCACTCAAAAACACACTTTCCTTACACTAATTTACATCACACACCCCAACTTTTCCCTCCACATACCTTTACATTTCCCTCCATATCTCCCTCCACATATTATCTCCAACATTCCCCCTCCACACACACATACCCAGATAACCCCTCTACCCCCACACCCAATCCCACCCCCCCACACCCCCCATAACACACTCAAAATCACATTTAAAAACACACTATTCTCAGACGATGAATTTCAGCTACCCCAATTTCTCTCTCCACACACCTTCACTGTTTCCTCCATATCTCCCTCCACATAACACCTCCACCATTCCCCCTCCACACAGACCTACCCACATCCCCTACCCTCCTCTCCACCCCCCCAAACCCCACCTCAACCCCCCATAAATCCCACAAACACAAAAAAACACATACCCAGTTAGAATCAGCTCAGGGCAAGGACAGGAGGTAGACACAAATTTTTCCCTCCACACACCTTCACTCTTTCCTCCATATCTCCCTCCACATAACACCTCCAACATTCCCCCTCCACACAGACCTACCCACATCCCCTACCCTCCTCTCCACCCCCCCAAACCCCACCTCAACCCACCACAAACCCCACAAACACAAAAAAACACATACCCAGTTAGAACCAGCTCAGGGCAAGGACAGGAGGTAGACACGAATTTTTCCCTCCACACACCTTCACTGTTTCCTCCATATCTCCCTCCACATAACACCTCCAACATTCCCCCTCCACACAGACCTACCCAGATCCCCTACCCTCCTCTCCATCCCCCCAAACCCCACCTCAACCCACCACAAACCCCACAAACACAAAAAAACACATACCCAGTTAGAACCAGCTCAGGGCAAGGACAGGAGGTAGACACAAATTTTTCCCTCCACACACCTTCACTGTTTCCTCCATATCTCCCTCCACATAGTACCTCCAACATTCCCCCTCCACACAGACCTACCCAGATCCCCTACCCTCCTCTCCACCCCCCCAAACCCCACCTCAACCCCCCATAAACCCCACAAACACAAAAAAACACATACCCAGTTAGAATCAGCTCGGGGTAGGGACAGGACGTAGCCGCCCACTCGCCACCTTTGATCGGCCACTCCTTCTCTGAAAATCCTTGCTTCCTATGCCCGCCCCCCCTGGCCCCTGCTGAGTAGAAAGCGGGTATGAGGTCAGCAGGGCAGTCCGCTAGGTATTTACAGCAGGTGACGGGAGCTTCGTGTATGTCCATAGAGTAAGGATTTTCAAAGCACGGGTAGCCAGGGGTCAAGAGGTCAACTAGAACGAGGTCATTGTTGAGAAGGACCACCAGGGCGTAGGGGTCACTGAGCTCTGGAAAGGTCAAGGTCACAGAGACAGAGAGAGAGAGAGAGAGAGAGAGAGGGTTATGGTTAGTTTTTTGTATAATTTTATTTCTCTCTCTCTCACGTACACACATACACACACACACGCGTACACACTTAATACGCACACATAAACTACCTTTCTCTCTCTCTCATGTACACACACACGCGTACACACTTAATAAACACACACAAACAATCTTTATCTCTCTCTCACGTACACACACACACAAACTTTCTCACGCACACACACGTACTTACCACTTGCATATGGGTTTTCACATAGTGTGGTGAAGTCTACCACAGTGTGCTCCATCTCCAGCACTGTGGTAGTCTTGCCTTGTACCACAGTGATGGAAGGTGTCCTGCCAGTTTTGTCAACACACAGACCTCCGCTGAACACCACGAAACTGTCGCTAAAATGGGAGAAGTTGTTAGATTTTTCTCTCCACTGTCTCTCCCTTACCTCCAATTGTTCTCTCCATCTATACACACTTTCCTCCATCTTTTCTCCAGCTATTCCTCCCTTCTCCACTCCCTAGCATACTTGTAACATACTTAAATACATACTTTTATTACACAAAACTGTCGCTAAAATGGAAGTTGTTGTTAGATTTTTCTCTCCCCTGTCTCTCCCTTACCTCCAATTGTTCTCTCCATCTATACACACTTTCCTCCATCTTTCCTCCATCTATTCCTCCCTCCTCCACTCCCTAGCATACTTGTAACATACTTAAATACATACTTTTATTACACGAAACTGTCGCTAAAATGGAAGTTGTTGTTAGATTTTTCTCTCTCCTGTCTCTCCCTTACCTCCAATTGTTCTCTCCATCTATACACACTTTCCTCCATCTTTCTTCCATCTATTCCTCCCTCCTCCACTCCCTAACACACTTACAACACACTTCAAAACACACTTTTATCACACTATTTATGTTTGATGCCATAATTTCTCTCTCCACTTTTTCCTCCATATCTCCCTCCACGTTTTACCTCCACACTTCTCCTCCCACACACACTTTCCTCCATCCCTCCCCCTTCCCTCCATACCTCCAAACACACCCTAACACACTTACAACACACTTAAAAACACACTTACAACACATTATCTATACCACAAACCCAAAATTTCCCCCTCCACATATCTCCACTCTTTCCTCCATATCTCCCTCCACGTAACCCCCCCACCTTTCCCCCTCCACACATACCTCCCCATATCCCCCCTCTTCCCTCCAACCCCTCCCTCCACCTCCTCCACCTCTCCACTTACCCGTTCTTACAGTTTTTCCACTCCACTTTCTGTATGACTTTGCAAGGTTCCTGTTTCCCCTCCTTGTTGGTTTTAGCTGAAAATAATAATAATAATAATAATAATAATAATAATAATAATAATAATAATAATAATAACTAGATATATTAATAGTACAATTAATATACACGTACACACACACGTACGTACACACAGAAATATATACACACACACACACACACACACACACACACACGTACGTACACACACAAGTACGTACACACACCCACGTACACACACACCGAAAAAAAAAAAAATAAATAATAATAATAAAATAAAATAAATTACATACATACACACACACCAAAAAAAAAACATACATACATACACATACACACACACAGAAGAAGAAAAAACGTACACACAAATACGTACACACACCCATAAAAAAAAAAAAAAATTAAATAAAATAAAATAAAATAATAATAATAATAATAATAAAAATAAAAAAATTACATACATACACACGTACACACACCCACGTACACACACACTTACCATGAGGAAACACAGTGGAAATAGGCCTAGGCGATGCTTGTTTAAGTGTCCAAGTAGTTAGTGAACCATCCGTATGACAAGACATAAACTGCTTCCCTTCGTGATGCCATGACACCGACCTGGAATAGTAGTAGTAGTAGTAGTAGTAGTAGTAGGAGTAGTAGTATGGATGGTAGTGGTCATGGGTGTGGAATAGTAGGTTAATAGTAGTGGTATTTAGTGTAGTGATAGTGGGAATAGTCTAGAATGGATAGTAATGGAAATAGTAGTAGTAGTAATAGTAGTAGTATGGATAGTAGTGGTCATGGGTGTGGAATAGTAGGTTAATAGTAGTAATAGTAATAATAGGAAGGATAGAAATGACTATTTATGAAGGAAATTGTCAAAAATATTAATAGAAAATCATTATTATTATCATTATTACTACACACATACACACACACATACACACACACACACACACACACACACACACACACACACACACACACACACACACACATACATAATCCTTTCCCTCAATATAATCAATAAATTAATATATAAATAATTGAAATACAATGTCTATACAGTGTTTAATATTATAGTAATGATAAAACAGAGTCTATATTCGTGTTCGTCATCATTAAAAACCATTATATATAAATTTTAACGAAATTCTGAGATGACGAAATTTTTCACGAAATTTCGCAGGTGACACCCTTAGATTTTTTTTGGCAAATTACGTTTTCTTAAATAACTCGAAATCTATGATATTTACGTAAAAGTTGTATAGAATATTTAAGAAAGAGGATAAGAAGATCGTTATTTTGAGCCATAGCAAAATAAAATCGGTTAGGAAGTAATGGAGATATTTATATATTTGTATTTATCGCAAAACTTTAACAAAACTTCAATTTTTTCCTAAACTAAGATACATATTGAAAAACCGACGACAGCTTCTTATAGATCTCATCAAGACCAATAAATTTGTATAAGTATAAAATTTTTGTACGACTAATATTTTCAGAGTAAAATGGAAAAACAAATTCGACCTCAAATTCCGGCGGAAATTTTTGGGTCAGAAAAAAAAAAAAAAAAAAATTCGCACAAAAACCTAAAAATCATTTCAATAAAAGTTGTAGATTTTTCAATTTATAATAAAATTCATTAAATAAGTTTTACTGCTACTACTACTATTACTATTATTACTATTTCTACTACTACTACAACACATCCTAGACTACTATAACTATCCTCACACTATTTACTACTACTATTAACCTACTATTCGACACCCCACACGACTACTATCCATACTACTACTACTACTACCACCACTACTACTACTACTACTACTACCTTACCTGAGTGGTTCGTTGGACTGGTACCTCAGCTCAGCAGTCCTTCCCTTAATGTCCCACAACACTAGCTGACCACTCTCGTAGCCAATCAGCAGCTGGAACGAGGTCAAACAAGGTCAAACGAGGTCACACAAGGTCAAACGAGGTCACATGAGGTCAAACAAGGTCACATAAGGTCACACAAGGTCACATGAGGTCAAACAAGGTCACACAAGGTCACATAAGGTCACACAAGGTCACACAAGGTCACACAAGGTCAAACAAGGTCACACAAGGTCACATGAGGTCAAACAAGGTCACACAAGGTCAAACGAGGTCACACAAGGTCAAACGAGGTCACACAAGGTCAAACAAGGTCACATGAGGTCAAACAAGGTCACACAAGGTCAAACGAGGTCACACAAGGTCACACAAGGTCACACAAGGTCACATGAGGTCAAACAAGGTCAAACAAGGTCATAATAATAATAAAAATAATTAAGAAATAGATTATGTTAAGTTAGATTAGAATTATTAGGTCAATATTAAGGTCACACGAGGTCATATAATAAATAAATAAATAATATATAATAATTAGAGGTCAAATAAGGTCACATAAGGTCATAATTTACGTTAATATCAATAAATATTAATAAATAAATCAATAAATTTGAATTATTATTATAAATTATTATATATATTTAATTTTTTTTTTATATATATAGAGAAAGAATTGAGAGAGAGAGAGAGAGAGAGAGAGAGAGAGAGAGAGAGAGAGAGAGAGAGAGAGAGAGAGAGAGAGAGAGAGAGAGAGAGAGGTTCACTACACCTTTAAGAGAATGACAAAAGCTTGACTGAAGGAATAAAAATAATAATAATAATAATAATAGTAATAATAGTAGTAGTAGTAGTGGTAGTAGTAGTGGTAGTAGTAGTAGTAGTAGTAGTGGTAGTGGTAGTAGTAATAGTAGTAGTAGTAGTAGTGGTGGTAGTAGTAGTAATAGTAGTAGTAGTAGTAGTAGTAGAAATAATAATAATAATAATAATAATAATAATAATAATAATAATAATAATAATGAATATATGTTTAAAAGGAAGAAGAGGAGGAGGAGGAGGAGGAGGAGGAGGAGGAGGAGGAGGAGGAGGAGGAAGAAAAAATCAATTATAATATATTAAATCTCTCTCTCTCTCTCTCTCTCTCTCTCTCTCTCTCTCTCTCTCTCTCTCTCTCTCTCTCTCTCTCTCTCTCTCTCTCTCTCTCTCTCTCTCTCACACTTACCTTGCCGGGGTCAACAGGATTTTCACTTAAGTGGAGAACAGCGCCAGGGTGTGTTTTACGTGACCTGTAAATAGTAATAGTAGTAGTAGTAGTAGTGGTGGTAGTAGTAGTAGTAGTAGTATGGATAGTAGCAGTGTTGGGTGTGGAATAGTAGGTTAATAGTAGTAGTAAATCTCGTAGTGATAGTAGTAGTAGTCTGAGATGGATAGTAATAGTAATAGTAATAATAGTAATAGTAATCTAATCTAATAGTATACAAACATTTATAATTCCAATACAATTCAATCATTTATACTTTAAATGACATTGAAAAATTTCTTAATTACGATTATAATTACGTTAAAATATATATAATTACTTTTAAGAATAGTGAAATTAAGTTAATGACCCTAAAACACACTTATAATTACGATAATTACTTTCAAAAATACTAAAATATATCATTAATCACATTTATAATTACGTTAAATACTGTTAATTACTTATAAATACTGTTAATTACTTATAAATACTGTTAATTACTTATAAATACTGTTAATTACTTATAAATACTGTTAATTACTTATAAATACATCTAATTACTTATAAATACTGCTAATTACTTATAAAATACCACTAATTACTTACAAAATCTCCTAATTACTTACAAAAAAATGCTAATTACGTCCAAAAACTCCTAATTACTTACAAAAACTCCTAATTACTTACAAAAAAATGGTAATTACGTCAAAAAACTCCTAATTACTTACAAAAAACATCTAATTACTTACAAAAACTCATAATTACGTCCAAAAACTCCTAATTACTTACAAAAAAATGCTAATTACGTCAAAAAACTCCTAATTACTTACAAAAAAATGCTAATTACGTCCAAAAACGCCTAATTACTTACAAAAAACACCTAATTACTTACAAAAAACTGCTAATTACGTCCAAAAACTGCTAATTACTTACAAAAACTCCTAATTACTTACAAAAAACTCCTAATTACGTCCAAAAACTCCTAATTACTTACAAAAAAATGCTAATTACTTACAAAAACTCCTAATTACTTACAAAAAAATGCTAATTACGTCAAAAAACTCCTAATTACTTACAAAAAACTGCTAATTACTTACAAAAAACTGCTAATTACGTCCAAAAACTGCTAATTACTTACAAAAAACAGCTAATTACCCCTTAATTACTTACAATTCAATGGCTTTATTCCAGTTAATTGTATATCCACTTAGTTCAAAGGTTTCAATTTTGACAATGTGAATATTTCCTCTCTCGGTGCCAAGATAGAGCCATTTACTTTGGAAGGGAAGGTGCATCGTGGTGATTCTGGGAAAAATAATTAGAGTTATCTTTAATTTTCTCTATCTTTCAGTGATTGTATCTTGATGAAATTTCTGTCACACTTAGCTAGATCATTCCTCTTTCTTCTCGTACCTTCATACTCACTCTAGCACACTTATTTCACACTTAAAATCACACTTTTATTATATTATCTTAAGTGACATACCCTATTTTTCTCCCTACATCCCTCCATCTTTTTCTCTCCTGTCTCTCTCCTTTTCCTCCATTTTTTCTCTCCATCTATACACACTTTCCTCCATCTTCCCTCCACACACTCATACCTTCAAACACACTTTATTTCACTTACAACACACTTAAAAACACATTTTTCTTAGACTATCTGTATCACAAACCTCATTTTTTCTCTCCACATGCTTTCACATTTCCCTCCATATCTCCCTCCACATACCTCCTCCACTTTTCTCCCTCCACACACACCTACCCACACCTTTTACCTCCACGCCCATGCCACGCCCACTCCCTAACACACTTATAACACACTTAAAATCACACTTACCTATAAACATTTATTTCTGACACCCATAATTTTTCTCTCCACATGCCTTTACATTTCTCTCCATATCTCCCTCCACATACCTCCTCCACCTTTCTCCCTCCACACACACCTACCCACACCTTTTACCTCCACGCCCACACCACGCCCACCTCACCTCTCCCTTGAGAATTTGAGTGAGTGAACAATACGTGGCGTCTTCTGTTGAAAATTCCACATATGCAAGACGTCATCATTAGTAGCCGAGACCAAAGCACCTTCATTTATAAGGAAGGCGATGGCTAATACGCACACGTCTCCCTCGTGACGCACATGTACGTCCACACCAGGCCGGCCCAACCTGTGTACGCGTTAAGGATCATGTGCGTATGGATGCTAAGGGAGAAAGTGTGTGTGCGTGTTATTCTGTGGGTTGATATTATTGAGATTATGTATGTATTGGTTACTGTGTGCGTATTTGAGGGTGTGTGTGTGTGTGTGTGTGTGTATTTGGAGGTAGAGGCTGTGTGTGTACGTATTGATGGGGGTATGTGTGTGTAAGTACTAGTGGTATGTCTGTGTACGTATTGGGGTAGGGGTGTGTGTGTGTACGTATTGGAGTCTGTCTGTGTACGTATGGGTGTGTGTGTGCGCATGTATGTTTTGGTGTGTACATATACATACATAGGATTATAAAAATATATATAAATAATAATAATAATAATAGTAACACACACACACATATACGTACACACACACACACACACACACACACACACACACATATATACGTACACACACACACACACACACACACACACACACATACACGTACATACAAGAAATAAAGTTAATTGATATACATACATACACAGCCCCGATACGTACACACACACACACACACACTCCAAAACACACACACACACACATATACGTACACACACACACACACACCAATACGTACACACACAGACCAGAAAATTAGCTGGAAATAAACACATACACACACACACACACCAATACATACACACACACACACCAATACGTACACACACAGACCTGAAAATTAGCTGGAAATAAACACATACACACACACACACATATACGTACACACACACACACGCACACATGTACACCAAGGACCCATACATAGAATTATAAAATATATATAAATAATAATAATAATAATAATAATAATAATAATAATAATAATAATAATAATAATAACAATAATAATAACAACAATAATAATAATAATAATACACACACACTGACGTACACACACACTGACGTACACACACACTGACGTACACACACACTGACACGTACACACACACACACGCGCACACACACACACGCACACATGTACACCAAGGATACAGCCTGAGTGACCCATACATAGAATTATAAAATATATATATATAAATATAATAATAATAATAATAATAATAATAATAATAATAATAATAATAATAATACACACACACACAGACGTACACACACACTGACACGCACACACACTGACCACTGCCACACACACACACACACGCACACATGTACACCAAGGATACAGCCGTAGTGACCCATGCTTGGTGCCCACGGCCAGAATTCTTTGTATGGGGTCAAAGGCGATGGCGCTGGGCTGGTAAGGGAATCCATGTCTCACAGTCTGAAATAGTAGCAGTAGTAGTAGTAGTAG
>JAXIVD010000217.1:70000-75068 GCA_036785275.1 Cancer borealis | reverse complement strand
GTAGTAGTAGTAATAGTAGTAGTAGTAGTAGTAGTAGTAGTAGTAATAGTAGTATAGTAGTAGTAATAGTAGTAGTAGTAATATAGTAGTAGTAGTAGTAGTAGTAGTAGTAGTAATAGTAGTAGTAGTAGTAGTAGTAGTAGTAGTAGTAATAGTAAAATAGTAATACACACTAGACTATTTACAACAACAATTAACTACAAAAAAATAAAAAAAATACTACAACAATGACGTAAAATAGTAATAATAATAATAATAATAATAATAATAGTAATAATAGTAATAATAATAGTAATAATAATAGTCAAAAAACCCACCATTTCCAGAGACCTAACCTAACCTGGACTAAAATCAACAATAATAGTCATAATAATAGTCATAATAGTAATAGTCATAATAATAATAGTCATAATAATAGTCATAATAATAGTCATAATAATAATAGTCATAGTAATAGTCATAGTAATAGTTACCTTAAGTCCACAAGGGTAGAAAATCAATATATATAAGCTGGCGTAAGCTGGGTAAGCTGAACACGGAGATGTGACCCGACGCTAAGTAACACACCAAGCTGATGCTGTCTGTAAAGATAGCTCACTTTAGAGATAGTGAGATTAGAGAGAGAGAGTAGGTAGGTGTGAGATTGACCTGAAAATTGATGTGTAGGTAGAGATTGATGTTTTCTATTGAATGTGCGATGTTTTATTAGAGATAGCTCACTTTAGAGATAGTCAAATTAGAGCGAGGGGAGTAGGTAGGTGTGAGATTGACCTGAAAATTGATGTCCAGGTAGAGGTTAATGTGTTCTAATGATTACACTAATTATAGTTAGATAAATATAATGACTTGAATACTAATGATAATTGTTCTTTGTAATGATAGATGAAATACGAGTTAATTACCATAATTAGGAAATATTATAGTAATTATATAATTGAATAGAGAGAAAAATAAATATATATATAAATTATAATCAATAATAATAATTTTCCTCTTAAAAAAAAAAATATATAAATAATTACCACTACTAATGACTATAATTACTGCCATTAATGACCTCTGCCTTGACCCCAAATGACACATCACCTACAATTAATGACTATATATATAAAAAAAAAAAAAATCAATAAAAAAAAATCAATAAATCAATAAATATAAATAAAAAAAAAAAAAAAATCCTTAATGACCCTCCCTAATGACCCCCTTAATTAGCCTTACCTTTAATAGCCACCACCTCCGCCTTCACCACAAACGACACATCGGTAATTATCTGTTTAAACACACAATTCTGCGTCGGTAATGACACCACACGAGCAACTTTTTCCGACGCGATCACCACAAACTGCCTGTCTGTCCACGCCTGGCCGGGGGGGGGGGGTCTGGGCGCCCACACCTCCACCCACGCCCACGGCACCACCCCCTCCACCCGCCCCCCTCCCCCCCCGCTAGGTTAGGAGAGCTGGTAGGGGACATTCTAGAGTCTGTACTCGAGCTCATAGCGGTCATGGCCGTCTTGGTAGGGGTACCTGGGGGGGGGGAGGGAGAGATGGAGAGAAGGAGGTGGAGAGAAGGAGAGAAAATTTTTTTGGTTAGGTTAGGTTTTTTGAAAATTTTTATTCAATTTTTTTTTTTTTTGGGTAAATTTTTTTTATATTTTGTTCAGTAAATTTTTTTTCTATATAATTAATTTTTTTTTATTAACCAATTTTTCTATTACTATTACTACTATTTCAAGGCATCCTAGACTATTCCCACTATCACCACACTATTTACCACTACACCATTAACCTACTATTCCACACCCATGACCACTACCATCTATACTACTACTACCACCACTACCACATTCACCACAGTTACTTACGTTCCATCCTTTTCTCCCTGTGTGCGTCCCTCCAGCTTTCAAATTGGTGTGGTATAAGTGAGCCGGAACAGTCTAAGAATGACATGCTTAACACTGACCCTTTCACGCGGAAGATTGTGCCTGTGGGAGGAGGTCACAGAGGTCACGCAAGGTCATGTGGTTAAAATGTGGTTAATTGTGGTTAAAATGTGGTTAAAATGTGGTTAAAATGTGGTTAAAATGAGGTTAAATTGTGGTTTAAAATGTGGTTAAAATGATGTTAAAATGTGGTTAAAATGTGGTTAATTGTGGTTAAAATGTGGTTAAAATGTGGTTAAAATGTGGTTAAAATGAGGTTAAATTGTGGTTAAATTTTAAAATGTGGTTAATTGAGGTTAATTGTGGTTAAAATGTGGTTAATTGTGGTTAAAATTATATTAAAATGTGGTTAAAATGTGGTTAAATGTTAAAATGTGGTTAAAATGTGGTTAAAATGTGGTTAAATGTTAAAATGTGGTTAATTGTGGTTAAAATGTGGCTAAAATGAGGTTAATTGTGGTTGTATATAACTTAAGAAGTATAATATACAAGTAATTTGTATATAACTTAAGTGAAATGTGTATATAACTCACCACTTAGATTCAATTAAGTTAGATCAAGTTAGGTTCATAATAAGTCTAATTTATAACTAATTTGTATATAACTTCAGTATAATTTGTATATAACTTCACTATAACTTGTATATAACTTACCACTAGGGGAGACCGAGGCGGGAGTAGTCGCCCTGATGTCCTGAGGCGGTAATAGTACAGTGATCTGGATGACACTACCAAGACTAGTCCCGACCCAGAGCGTAGGGCTGATGATAGGCTCTGAAATAGTAGTAATAGTAGTAGTAGTAGTAGTAGTAGTAGTAGTATGGATAGTAGTGGTGATGGGTGTTGGGTAGTAGGTTAATAGTAGTGGTAAATCGTGTGGTGATAGTTATAGTAGTCGTAGTAGTAGTAGTGATAGTAATAATAGTAGTAATAATAATAGTAGTAGCACTCTCACACATACACACACGCGTACACAAAATAACGTACATAAACACGCACAAAAAACGTACATAAACACGCACACACGAAAAAAAAAACGTACACACAAAAAAAAACGTACACACAAAAAAACGTACACACAAAAAAACGTACACACAAAAAAAAACGTACACACAAAAAAAAACGTACACAAAAAAACGTACACAAAAAAAAAAAAACGTACATTAAAAAAAAAAAAAAAAAAAAAAAATATATATATATATATACACACACACACTTACCGTTCTTACATGTGTACGTATCGCCAAACACCAGACACTGTATAGCCTCTGAGGTGATATTTTCCAAACTACTGATACTTGATGACCTTGAACGACTGAAGGACCCATCAAGCTTGTCTGTGTGCGTGTGTGTACGTATGTATATGTGTGTGTGTACGTATGTGTGTGTGGGGTAGGATAGGGGTGTGTTGGGAGGAAGGCGTGGGGGTGTGTACGTGTGTGTGTGTGTTGGGGGGGGGGTGTACGTGTGTGTGTACGTGTGTGTGTTTGGGAGAGAAAGAAAGAGAGAAAGAAAAAGAGAGAGAGAGAGAGAGAGAGAGAAAAAAAAAAATTTAATTAGTCAATATAATAAATAAATAAATAAATATTATTCATTTTTTTTTTTAATTAATTATTTCATGAAAACTAAATTTATTTCTTACTTACATGTGTGCGTTTACATGCGTACACATACATACATACATACGCACATACATACATACATGCATACGTACATAAGCTAAAAATAACTACATGCATTCATAAGTATATATACGCACATACATACATACGTACATAAATCAAAAAGCACGCACACACGTACACATAGCAAAAAGCGCGCACACACACATACGTACATGAGCAAAAAATAAGCGCGTACACAGCCAAATAATAATCTTGATAAAAATACGCACACATGACTGTATAATTAATGACGATTTCAAGCGATCAAACAAAATTTTTACGCACACAGGCAAAAAAAATCAAGCACGTACATAAATTATACGTACATAGATGCACACAGAGAGAGAGAGAGAGAGAGAGAGAGAGAGAGAGAGAGAGAGAGAGAGAGAGAGAGAGAGAGAGAGAGAGAGAGAGAGAGAGAGAGAGCGAGCATGCAATATAATCAAAAAAATAATAATAGTAGTAGTAGTAGTAGTAGTAGTAGTAGTAGTAGTAGTAGTAATAGTAGTAGTAGTAGTAATAGTAGTAGTAGTAGTAATAGTAGTAGTAGTAGTAATAGTAGTAGTAGTAGTAGAAGTAGTAGAAGTAGTAGTAGTAGTAGTAGTAGTAGTAGTAGTAGTAGTAGTAGTAGTAATAGTAGTAGTAGTAGTAATAGTAGTAGTAGTAGTAGAAGTAGTAGAAGTAGTAGTAGTAGTAGTAGTAGTAGTAGTAGAAGTAGTAGTAGTAGTAGTAGTAGTAGTAATAGTAGTAGTAGTAGTAATAGTAGTAGTAGTAGTAGAAGTAGTAGAAGTAGTAGTAGTAGTAGTAGTAGTAATAGTAGTAGTAGTAGTAATAGTAAAGAGGAGGAGGAGGAAGAGGAGGAAGAGGAAGAGGAGGAGGAGGAGGAGGAGGAGGAGGAGGAGGAGGAGGAGGAGGAGGAAGAAGAGGAAGAAAATAATAATAATAATAATAATAATTAGTAATAGTAATTAGTATCATGCAATATTAATTATCATTCCCAGGATGTAATTAAGGGAGGAGGAGGAGGAGGAGGAGGAGGAGGAGGAGGAGGAGGAGGAGGAGGACTCAATTATATACATAGTCAATTTTTACGAGAAAATTCTACTCCTTACAATAATAGTAATAGTAATAATAGTAATAGTAGTAATAGTAATAGTCATAATAGTAATAGTAATAGTAGTAATAGTCCGATAGTAAATTAAAAAAAAAAAAAAATAATAATAATAATAATTTGTTGGCTTAAAAAAAAAAAAAATTGATAAAAATTTGAAAAAAAAAAAAAAAAAATTTGACGTAAATTTTTTTTTGTATATATATTATATATTAAAAAAAAAAATTCTGATCACGTATTTATAGATAACACGGTTTATTTTTTATTTTTTCATCTGTTAATTTCAAATATGGAAACGATTTTGATTATTTAAACTCTAATTTTCATGCAATTTGAGATATTACAAATTTAT
>JAXIVD010000217.1:55000-62500 GCA_036785275.1 Cancer borealis | reverse complement strand
GATAGTTATAATAGTCAGAAATGATAGTTTAGTTACTTGTACTGATGGTTTCGGGGGAAATTCATATTCTGGGGAACCGTCTCGGCTTTCTGAGACTTCATAGAGGATTGGTATTTCCAGGCACTGAAAAACGTACATACATGGAGATTAGACGCACATACATATACGTACACACACTCAGGTACACACACACACATGTATACGTTAATCTTCAATATATTAGATACATACATACGTACATATATATACACACATCTATGTACGCACCTAAAAACACACACACATACCCAAGAAACATACACACGCACACACACCTAAAAACACACAAAAACAGACATACCCCCCAAAAACACACACACAGACCCCCCAAAAAACGCACACAAACACGTACACGTACATACACACATACACACACACCTAAAAAACACGATTTCAACCACCAAAAACACACACAGATCCAAAAAACGCACACAAACCCAAAAAAACGCACACACAAACACGTACACACCCCCCCCACACACACGTACACATACTTACAGGAATTTCAGCAGTAGTCTCCTGCTTACAGAACCTGAACAGCAGAACGTGTGCTGTCGCGCCCGCCACACACAGCAGCCGAGACTCAGGACAGATGGATAAGTGGTGGATCGCAAACGGGTCCTCGTCCCCATCGATCGTTCTGGTCCTTGGCTTCTCAAACACCTTGGCCGTCTTAAGCTTGTATAAGATCTGGAGGCCGACCGAGGAAGCGTCCCAGAATTTGATGGAGCCGTCAGCGTGTCTGTTGGAGGGAGAGACGGATTGTTCCCTCCGTATATTACCTCCATTCTTCCCCCTCCATATATATATACCTAGATTCCCTACCTACCCCTACCCTACCGCCCACCCCTCCAAACACACCCTAACCCACTCAAAAACACATTTATAAACACACTTTCCTTACACTAATTTACATCACACACCCCAACTTTTCCCTCCACATACCTTTACATTTCCCTCCATATCTCCCTCCACATAATACCTCCAACATTCCCCCTCCACACACACATACCCAGATAACCCCTCTACCCCCCCACCCAATCCCACCCCCCCACACACCCCATAACACACTCAAAATCACATTTAAAAACACACTATTCTCAGACGATGAATTTCAGCTACCCCAATTTCTCTCTCCACACACCTTCACTCTTTCCTCCATATCTCTCTCCACATAACACCTCCACCATTCCCCCTCCACACAGACCTACCCACATCCCCTACCCTCCTCTCCACCCCCCCAAACCCCACCTCAACCCCCCATAAACCCCACAAACACAAAAAAACCACATACCCAGTTAGAACCAGCTCAGGGCAAGGACAGGAGGTAGACACAAATTTTTCCCTCCACACACCTTCACTGTTTCCTCCATATCTCCCTCCACATAACACCTCCAACATTCCCCCTCCACACAGACCTACCCAGATCCCCTACCCTCCTCTCCACCCCCCCAAACCCCACCTCAACCCCCCATAAACCCCACAAACACAAAAAAACACATACCCAGTTAGAATCAGCTCGGGGTAGGGACAGGACGTAGCCGCCCACTCGCCACCTTTGATCGGCCACTCCTTCTCTGAAAATCCTTGCTTCCTATGCCCGCCCCCCCTGGCCCCTGCTGAGTAGAAAGCAGGTATGAGGTCAGCAGGGCAGTCCGCTAGGTATTTACAGCAGGTGACGGGAGCCTCGTGTATGTCCATAGAGTAAGGATTTTCAAAGCACGGGTAGCCAGGGGTCAAGAGGTCAACTAGAACGAGGTCATTGTTGAGAAGGACCACCAGGGCGTAGGGGTCACTGAGCTCTGGAAAGGTCAAGGTCACAGAGAGAGAGAGAGAGAAAGAGAGGGAGAGAGAGAGAGAGAGAGAGGGTTATGGTTAGATTTCTGTATAATTTTATTTCTCTCTCTCTCTCTCACGTACACACATACACACACACACGCGTACACACTTAATACGCACACACAAACTACCTTTCTCTCTCTCTCACGTACACACACACGCGTACACACTTAATAAACACACACAAACAACCTCTCTCTGTCTCTCACGTACACACACACACAGAAACTTTCTCTCACGCACACACACGCACACACACGTACTTACCACTTGCATACGGGTTTTCACATAGTGTGGTGAAGTCTACCACAGTGTGCTCCATCTCCAGCACTGTGGTAGTCTTGCCTTGTACCACAGTGATGGAAGGTGTCCTGCCAGTCTTGTCAACACACAGACCTCCGCTGAACACCACGAAACTGTCGCTAAAATGGAAATTGTTGTTAGATTTTTCTCTCCACTGTCTCTCCCTTACCTCCAATTGTTCTCTCCGTCTATATATAGTTTCCTCCATCTTTCCTCCATCTATTCCTCTCTCCTCCACTCCCTAGCATACTTGTAACATACTTAAATACATACTTTTATTACACAAAACTGTCGCTAAAATGGAAGTTGTTGTTAGATTTTTCTCTCCACTGTCTCTCCCTTACCTCCAATTGTTCTCTCCATCTATACACACTTTCCTCCATCTTTCTTCCATCTATTCCTCCCTCCTCCACTCCCTAACACACTTACAACACACTTCAAAACACACTTTTATCACACTATTTATGTTTGATGCCATAATTTCTCTCTCCACTTTTTCCTCCATATCTCCCTCCACGTTTTACCTCCACACTTCTCCTCCCACACACACTTTCCTCCATCCCTCCCCCTTCCCTCCATACCTCCAAACACACCCTAACACACTTACAACACACTTAAAAACACACTTACAACACATTATCTACACCACAAACCCAAAATTTCTCCCTCCACATATCTCCACTCTTTCCTCCATATCTCCCTCCACGTAACCCCTCCACCTTTCCCCCTCCATACATACCTCCCCATATCCCCCCTCTTCCCTCCAACCCCTCCCTCCACCTCCTCCACCTCTCCACTTACCCGTTCTTACAGTTTTTCCACTCCACTTTCTGTATGACTTTGCAAGGTTCCTGTTTCCCCTCCTTGTTGGTTTTAGCTGAAAATAATATTAATAATAATAATAATAATAATAATAATAATAATAATAATTAATATATGTTTAAAAGGAAGAGGAGGAGGAGGAGGAGGAGGAGGAGGAGGAGGAGGAGGAGGAGGAGGAGGAGGAGGAGGAGGAGGAGGAATAGTAATAGTAGTAATAATAGTAATTATATATATTAATAGTACAATTAATATAACTAATTAACACACACACACGTACACACAGAAATATATACACACACACACACACACACACACGTACGTACACACCCACGTACACACACAGTCCTCCACGTACACACACACACACCGAAAAAAAAAAAAAATAAATAAATAAATAAATAAAATAAAATAAATTACATACACACACACACACCAAAAAAAAAACATACATACATACACATACACACACAGAAGAAAAAAAACGTACACACACACGTACACACACCCATAAAAAAAAAAAATAAATAAAATAAAATAAAATAAAATAAATAATAATAATAATAATAATAAAAAATTACATACATACACACGTACACGCACACACGTACACACACACTTACCATGAGGAAACACAGTGGAAATAGGCCTAGGCGATGCTTGTTTTAGTGTCCAAGTAGTTAGTGAACCATCCGTATGACAAGACATGAACTGCTTCCCTTCGTGATGCCATGACACCGACCTGCGATAGTAGTAGTAGTAGTAGTAGTAGGAGTAGTAGTATGGATGGTAGTGGTCATGGGTGTGGAATAGTAGGTTAATAGTAGTGGTATTTAGTGTAGTGATAGTGGGAATAGTCTAGGATGGATAGTAATGGAAATAGTAATAGTAGTAGTATGGATAGTAGTGGTCATGGGTGTGGAATAGTAGGTTAATAGTAGTAATAATAGTAATAGGAAGGATAGAAATGACTATTTATGAAGGAAATTGTCAAAAATATTAAGAGAAAATCATTATTATTATTATTATTACTACACACACACACACACACACACACACAGACACACACACACACACACACACAGACACACACATACATAATCCTTTCCCTCAATATAATCAATAAATTAATATATAAATAATTAAAATACAATATCTATACAGTGTTTAATATTATAGTAATGATAAAACTGAGTCTATATTCGTGTTGGTCATCATTAAAAACCATTATATATAAATTTTAACGAAATTCTGAAATGACGAAATTTTTCACGAAATTTCGCAGGTGACACCCTTAGATTTTTTTTGGCAAATTATGTTTTCTTAAATAACTCGAAAACTATGAGATTTACGTAAAAGTTGTATAGAATATTTAAGAAAGAGGATAAGAAGATCGTTATTTTGAGCCATAGCAAAATAAAATCGGTTAGGAAGTAATGGAGATATTTATATATTTGTATTTTTCACAAAACTTGAACAAAACTTCAATTTTCTACTAAACTAAGATACATATTGAAAAACCGACGACAGCTTCTTATAGATCTCATCAAGACCAATAAATTTGTATAAGTATAAAAATTTTGTACGACTAATATTTTCGGAGTAAAATGGAAAAACAAATTCGACCTCAAATTCCGGCGGAAATTTTTGGATCGCAGAAAAAAAAAAAAAAAAAAAATTCGCACAAAAACCTAAAAATCATTTCAATAAAAGTTGTAGATTTTTCAATTTATAATAAAATTCATTAAATAAGTTTTACTGCTACTACTACTATTACTATTATTACTATTTCTACTACTACTACAACACATCCTAGACTACTATAACTATCCTCACACTATTTACTACTACTATTAACCTACTATTCAACACCCCACACGACTACTATCCATACTACTACTACTACTACTACTACTACCACTACTACTACTACTACCTTACCTGAGTGGTTCGTTGGACTGGTACCTCAGCTCAGCAGTCCTTCCCTTAATGTCCCACAACACTAGCTGACCACTCTCGTAGCCAATCAGCAGCTGGAACGAGGTCAAACAAGGTCACATGAGGTCACACAAGGTCACACAAGGTCACATGAGGTCACACAAGGTCACATGAGGTCACACAAGGTCACACAAGGTCACATGAGGTCAAACGAGGTCACACAAGGTCAAACAAGGTCACACAAGGTCACACAAGGTCAAATGAGGTCAAACAAGGTCACACAAGGTCAAACAAGGTCATAATAATAATAAAAATAATTAAGAAATAGATTATGTTAAGTTAGATTAGAATTATTAGGTCAATATTAAGGTCACACGAGGTCATGTAATAAATAAATAAATAATAAATAATAATTAGAGGTCAAATAAGGTCACATAAGGTCATAAATTAGGTTAATATCAATAAATATTAATAAATAAATCAATAAATTAGAATTATTATTATAAATTATTATATATATTTAATTATTTTTTTTATATATATAGAGAAAGAATTAAGAGAGAGAGAGAGAGAGAGAGAGAGAGAGAGAGAGAGAGAGAGAGAGAGAGAGAGAGAGAGAGAGAGAGAGAGAGGTTCACTACACCTTTAAGAGAATGACAAAAGCTTGACTGAAGGAATAAAAATAATAATAATAATAATAATAATAGTAATAGTAGTAGTAGTGGTAGTAGTAGTAGTAGTAGTAGTAGTAGTAGTGGTAGTAGTAGTAGTAGTAGTGGTAGTAGTAGTAGTAGTGGTAATAGTAGTGGTAGTAGTAGTAGTAGTAGTAGTAGTAGTAGTAGTGGTAGTGGTAGTAGTGGTAGTAGTAGTAGTAGTAGAAATAATAATAATAATAATAATAATAATAATAATAATAATAATAATAATAATAATAATGAATATATGTTTAAAAGGAAGAAGAGGAGGAGGAGGAGGAGGAGGAGGAGGAGGAGGAGGAGGAAGAAAAAATCAATTATAATATATTAAATCTCTCTCTCTCTCTCTCTCTCTCTCTCTCTCTCTCTCTCTCTCTCTCTCTCTCTCTCTCTCTCTCTCTCTCTCTCTCTCTCTCTCTCTCTCTCTCTCTCACTTACCTTGCCGGGGTCAACAGGATTTTCACTTAAGTGGAGAACAGCGCCAGGGTGTGTTTTACGTGACCTGTAAATAGTAATAGTAGTAGTAGTAGTAGTAGTAGTGGTAGTAGTAGTAGTATGGATAGTAGTAGTGTTGGGTGTGGAATAGTAGGTTAATAGTAGTAGTAAATCTCGTAGTGATAGTAGTAGTAGTCTGAGGTGGATAGTAACAGTAGTAATAGTAATAGTAGTAATAGTAATCTAATCTAATAGTATACAAACATTTATAATTCCAATATAATTCAATCATTTATACTTTAAATTACATTGAAAATTTTCTTAATTACGATTATAATTACGTTAAAATATATATAATTACTTTTAAGAATAGTGAAAATAAGTTAATGACCCTAAAACACAATTATAATTACGATAATTACTTTCAAAAATACTAAAATATATCATTAATCAAATTTATAATTACTTATAAATACTGTTAATTACTTATAAATACTGTTAATTACTTATAAATACTGCTAATTACTTATAAATACTCCTAATTACTTACAAAAAAATGCTAATTACGTCCAAAACCTCCTAATTACTTACAAAAACTCCTAATTACTTACAAAAAATGCTAATTACTTACCAAAAACTACTAATTACTTACAAAAACTCCTAATTACTTACATAAAAATGCTAATTACGTCCAAAAACTCCTAATTACTTACAAAAAAATGCTAATTACTTACAAAAAAATGCTAATTACGTCCAAAAACTCCTAATTACTTACAAAAAAATGCTAATTACGTCAAAACACTCCTAATTACTTACAAAAACTCCTAATTACTTACAAAAAACAGCTAATTACTTACAAAAAACAGCTAATTACCCTCTAATTACTTACAATTCAATGGCTTTATTCCAGTTAATTGTATATCCACTTAGTTCAAAGGTTTCAATTTTGACAATGTGAATATTTCCTCTCTCGGTGCCAAGATAGAGCCATTTACTTTGGAAGGGAAGGTGCATCGTAGTGATTCTGGGAAAAATAATTAGAGTTAGCTTTAATTTTCTCTATCTTTCAGTGATTGTATCTTGATGAAATTTCTGTCACACTTAGCTAGATCATTCCTCTTTCTTCTCGTACCTTCATACTCACTCTATCACACTTATTTCACACTTAAAATCACACTTTTATTATGTTATCTTAAATTGGTGGTGGTCCTTGGGGAAATAAATAGAGTTGATTATCTTTAATTTTCTCTATCTTTCAGTGATTGTATCTTGATGAAATTTATGTCACACTTAGCTAGATCATTCCTCTTTCTTCTCGTACCTTCATACTCACTCTATCACACTTATTTCACACTTAAAATCACACTTTTATTATGTTATCTTAAATTCGTGGTGGTCCTTGGGGAAATAAATAGAGTTGATTATCTTTAAT